>PVKA01014954.1:0-51180 GCA_004027165.1 Ctenomys sociabilis | reverse complement strand
AAAAAAAAAAAAAAAAAAAAAAAAAAAAAAAATATATATATATATATATATATATATATATATATATATATATATATATATCTTTAGTTATTGAGTTAGGCAAAGATTTCTTAGGTACTATGCTAAGAGCATGATCAATACAAAGACAGTCTTCATAAACACTTGAATGTCTATTTGCCACTGGGCATGGTGGCACATGCCTGCAATCCTAGAACTTGGAAGGCTGAGGCAGGGAGAGTGCTGTGAGTTCCAAGCCTGCCTGGTCTACACAGTGAGTACAGGAGCGGGTTGAACTACACAGTGAGACCTTCTTTAAAGAAGTCTACCTGACAGAAGCCTCTTTCAAAAGAATGAAAAAAACAGCAGAAACTGAAAGAATATATAACAAGTAATCTGTATCTATGGATTCTATAATGGTGGGTCCAACCAGCTACACACTGAAAATATTCAGTGGGAAAAATCACCTCTGGCCCGACATGTACCTTTTTTCCCATTGCTTTTACTACTTAAGCTATATTATACAGCAATTATTTAAATTTTACTATAGTGTATCAAGTACTTAAGTAATCTTAAAATAATCTAACATATACAAGAGGTTATGCGTAGGTACTTGCAAATTATACATTATTTTACAGGAAGGGAGTATCTCTAGATTTTGGTATCAGTGGGGAGCAGGGAACCAGTTTCTGTGGATATCAAGAGAGGACTGTATTTGCAACTATTATCTGATAAAGTATTTGTATATGAAATACATAAGGAATGATTAAAAATCAATTTAAGAAAACACCCAATTAAGTAAAAAGACTATATGGAAGGGAAAATAGACCTAGCACCATTAGTGCTTGGCAAAAAAGGATCCTTAAAACAACACGAAGATCTTACACACCTATTTAAATGACTGAAGTGAAGATGACTCATCGCAGAAACTTCTGAAAAGAATGTGGAAGAACTGGACATCGCCCATGCTGTCAGTGGGAAAGTAAAGTGGTGGATGTACTGTGCAAAATAACCTGGAAGTTCATAAGCTACGTATTTATCTACAACTTGATCCAACCATTTGTTTTCTAGGTATTTGTTCAACTGAAATGAAAATGTTTGTCCACAGAGTCTTTTGAAATGAATGTCCAAAGGAGCCACTCACTGGGTACTATTCGATCATCAGTCAGCAAATGAATGGTTAAGTAAGCAGGCAGTTCAGACAATGGGATATTTCTCCCAAAAAGTGACTGAATTTCAAACTAGTCATGATGAATGAAAGAAACCAAACAAAAATGAGTCTATACTACATAACTTCATTTATATGCAATTCTTTTTGTCCCTAGTGTACAGAGACCGAGCAGATAGGTAGCTGCCTAGTAGGAAGAGGTGACAGATAAGGACACAAGGAAATATTTTGGAGTGATGAGTATGCTCCTTATCTTGGCTCTGTGATATTTTTTGCTTAGTACACATGTATCAAAAATTATTATAAGGCTGGTGAGAGAGCTCAGTGGACTACTTCCCTGATTAGGCAAGCACAGCGACCAGGGTTCCATCCCCAGCATCACAAGCTACACTAGCCCTGCTCTGGAGCACACTTAGCCAGCTACTGAGACCAGCTACCTGTTCTCTACCTGTTTATTCTGAATCACTGATCAATTTTGTATGTATAGGTATATTTTCAGAATTTTTCCCTGAACTCATTCCTATAACTATGAATTAAAAAATTCTCATATACTTGAATTAAAGTGCTCCTATTTGAGAGTTATAATGATAAGTTATTTATTTATTTATTTATTTATTTATTTATTTATTTATTTTGTGTGTGTGTGTATTTAGTATAAGGTCTATAGGATCTACAGGGTCTTACTTCATAGATCAGACTTGTAGTGATCTATGAAGCACCCTACAAGCTGGGATTACAGGTGCATGCCACCATACCCAGTCTCAATTGCAGTCTCAGTGAGCCCTGGGGACAGGGCTGACATAGCATGCCACAGATTGAACCCCAGCTGCTGCATCTGCCTTAGCAGGCACTTTAACCTGCTAAGCTATTTGGCTGGACAGTTCGTTCGTTCTTTCTTTCTTTCTTTCTTTCTTTCTTTCTTTCTTTCTTTCTTTCCTTCTTTCTTTCTTTTTTTGTATTTGATATAGGGACTCACTATGCAGCTCAGACTCCTAGTGATCCTCCTGTTTTCACCCTCCCCAGTACTGGGATTACAGGCATGTGTCACCATGCCCAGTACCTTATTCTTTTTAAAACTGGTTTTTGGTTAATGGATGCTCATTTATTCAATCTGTAATTACTGGGCACCAAGTGACAATCAGTAATATTCAAATACAGTGGCTTGAAAACACAAACTCTCTGTGTCATGGAGTTTGCATTTTAGTGAGTGAGACAGATAAACAAAATGCAATACTAATGCAAATATTCTTTTCACTGGGTAATTATTTCCATGCCTACTGTGTGTGAGGCAATGCATAATAAAGACGGACCAGCAGCAAGAATGCCCCACCCTTACTAGGAGGCAGACCTCCACCCCTTCACCAAATGAAACAAAAAAGTGTACCCTCTGGGGCCCCCTGACTGGGGAAGTTCACTTCAGACTCCTGGGAAAAAAAGGAAGTGCAAGTGGAAGCTGAGATTTTACTCTCTGGGGTAACTGTTTTGCAGATTTGTTTCCCAAGCTTTGATGTCTATGTTCTACAATAGGCCCCACTGGGTGCTTCTATGTGATCAACATTACAATGCGCCATTTCCAGAGCACCATGAAAGGAAACACACACAACATACAAAATACCAGGTCATGTGTCCCCAGCGATTCAGAAGAATAATAGCTTATGTGACCAAGAGATACTTAACTTCTGATTGGAGCATGTTTCCTAGATTCCTAAAGAGCAGGGATATCTATACTTTATTTGCCCTAGCTTTCCATTCTCCTATGTTTAGAGCAGTTCTACATCTGGCTATGTTGAGCTCTGTCATCACATTAAGGGGCAATGAGCTAAGGCAGTGAATCTTGGATAATGCCAGTGTCTTCCTACTGAGGAAGTGAGTTCTTTTAAAGCAAGAAGAGGGGGCCTCTCTGCACCCTGATATGTGGTGGTCCATTTATCAGGGTACAGTGTCCAATACAATTGTGTTCCAAAACGAGATTAAAAATGAACTCTGGAACAATACTTGGGTCCCGGATATCTTGCTATTCATTCTTTCATTGGTCTGCTATTCTTCCTAGTACACCAAGACTGACACTGACTAAGAGTCATAGAAAATATTGTGGCATAGTACCAAAGAACCACAGGCTGAGCCAAGCAGGCATCAAGTTCTCATCCCCAACAAAGTGATGAGCCCCAGAGACCAGCCTGAGACAGTGCGGCTGACTCCAGCAGCCTCCTCGATCCTGTCCACGCCCGCCCAGCCCCAGAGACCGGCCTGAGACATCACAGCCTACTCTGCCATTTTCCTGGATCTGGCCCACACCACCCAGCCTGAGAGACTGGCCTGAGACAGTGGCTGACTCCAGCGGCCTCCTGGATCCCACCCCAAGCTCTCCTAGTGAGTGGAAAGTTTCAGGACTCACCAGGCTTCCCAGATCAGTGAGTGTGTGGTGAGTCTGAGGGAAAGCCTTTGGCTTCTTCCTGCATCCGCTACTCGGATCCCTGCCCCCAAGCCTTCCAAACCAGTGACTGGCCTGAAACCTCAGAGCCCACTCACAAGCAACTCCCCGGATCCTCTGCCCTAAAGCCCGCTGAGCTAGTGGAAATTTCCCCGACTCCCTGGGCATCAAAGTTCAGTGAGTGGAGAGCTCCAGGCCCGCCACGCCAGAGAGATATTTCCCAGTGATCGCTGGTTCCACCCCACAGCATGGGTTGGCTGACACAGCACAGACTACTCAGTGAATAAGAACATCCACTAACCTTTTGGGAGACCAGTGGACCCACCAAAGCCCAGGCCCACCCACCTAAATAGCGACCTGCCTGACACTGGTCAGGAGGGCAGACTCGGGCAACTTTCTGGATCCTCACCCCAAAGCCAGCCAAGATAGTGGGAGTTTTCACTTCTTTTTTTTTTTTTTTTTTTGGCAGGACCGGGGATTGAACTCAGGCTCTTGTGCTTGCCAGGGAAGCACTTACTCCCTTTTTTTTTTTTTTTTTTTTTTTTTTTTTTTTTTTTTTTTTTTTTTTTTAGTTTTCACTTCTTACTCCGCATCCTGAGTCGGTTCGTGCTTGCCTGACCAGGGAACCAGCAGAGGGGAACTACAGGAGCTGCACCAAAGAGGAAATAAACACAACAGCTAGATCCAGGACAGGCATAACCAGATAATCTCAAACTTAATAAACTGACACCCAAATCTCAATACACACTAAGGTTATAGCTACACCAAAGCTCTACACCAAAGGTCAGAGGTCAGTACTATACAAAATGACAAAGACAAGGAGAAAAAGGCAATCTCAGGGCTCGAGTCCACCAGTAAGGGCAAGGGACACTATCTTAGCTGTAATGAATGAATTAACAGATACAGCAGCAAAGGAACAACAGCAGAAAGGTATAGAGGAAATCAGACAAGAAATAATTCCCCAAATTAAAAAACAAATGTCTGAATATATAGTATCTAAAATAAAGAATCAATTCCAGAAATATTGGGAGGAACAACCATACTCACCCAGAACAAGCGCAGAGAGCACTATTCCACCTGAAACATATAAATTAACAGCATCTGAAGCAAAGACACAGTAGCAGAAAGGTCATGAGGACCTCAAAGCAGAAATAATTTCAAATCAAAAAAGAATTCTTTGATAAAAAAAGAATTCTTTGAAATCATAGCATCTAAAATACAGAAACAAGTCCGGAAATATACAGAAGAAACCCAACATGGAAGAAACACTGCAGAAAACGAATTAATAACTAACTCTAAAGAAGACATGGATAAAAACATTGGGGAGATCAGAAATATGATCGATTCCTTGAACAAGCAATACATTAAAGAAATAGAATGCATGAAACAGAGTCAAAGAGATATAAAAGAACTAAAAATATCAACCACAAGTCTACAAAACCGTTTGAGTGACAGCGAAGACAGAGTTTCAGATCTTGAAGATGCTAGTGTGGCTAGTGAAAAGATGAGAAAGGATCTTTTAAAAACAACAAGAATGCAGGAAAAAAATAATCCATCACCTGCAAGATGATGCCAGGATGAACAATGTGAGAATAATTGGTATCAGTGACAATGAAGGAGTCAATACTCATAGAAAACTTCCCAAATCTGAGGAAACAATCCAACATTCAGGTCACTGAAGCATACAGAACACCAAATAACTTCAACCCAAGTAGAAACACACCAAGACATATAATAGTTGAGATCCCAGAAATCCAACAAAAATAATATACTGAGAGCTGTAGAGAGAAGAAGCTGCTCACTTTCAAAGGAAAACCCATAAGAATTACAGCCGACTTCCCTACACATACAATGACGGCAAGGAGAGCATGGAACAGACTTCTTCAAGTCCTACATGAAAACAAATTCCAGCCCAGACTATTATACCCTGCAAAACTCTCCTTAAAGTTTGATGGAGAAGTGAAATACTTCCACGACAAAGAACAACTAAAGAATATCATGATGAAAAAGCCATCCCTTCACAGGCTGTTGAAAGATGTTCCAGAGAAAGGCCACAATGACCAGAACTCCATGAATGAGAATGGAAGGAACCCACTAAACAGGACAGACAATTAAACACAGGATACAAAGGAGTAAACAACACCAGGTACATATCATGACGAACATTAGTCAGCACATTTCAATTATAACCATCAATGTAAACGGACTCAATTCTCCAATTAAGAGAAATAGACTGGCACAGTGGATTAGGAAACAAAATCCAACAATATGCTATATAGAAGAAACACACTTAACTCAAAAGGGCATTCATTGGCTCAAAGTCAAAGGATGGAAAACAACACTACATGCCCCAGCACCTCAGAAAAAAGCAGGAGTAGCAGTTCTGTTCTCAGACAACCTCAACTTCAAACCAAGAATGATCAAACGACACAAAGAAGGCCACTAAATATTGGTCAGGGGAAAAATTCAAGAGCAAGAGGTAACACTCATAAATGTCTATGCACTAAACACAAGAGCACCCAACTATGTAAGACAAATCTTAACGGACATGAAAAACTTAACTATGTAAGAACACAATCTTAACAGAAGACCTTAACACACCCTTATCTCAAAAAGATAGATAAACCAGACAAAAAATTAGTAAGCAACTACCAGAACTGAACCAGAGCTTGGAACAAATAGACCTGGTGGACGTATACAGAGTGTTGCACCCAACCACAGCTGAATACACATTTTTTTTCAGCTGTACATGGGTCATTTTCCAAAATAGACCACATACTATTCCAGAGGTCATGCATAAGTATATGCAAGAAAATAGAAATTATCCCATGCATATTATCTGACCACAGTGCAAAGAAACTGGAACTGAATGACAAAAGAAATCAGAAAAACCCACTAAATTCATGGAAACTAAACCACACTGTACTCAGCAATCAATCTCAGTCACAAAAGAAATTAAACAAGAAATTCAACAATACCTATATTCAATGAAAATTCAAGTACAGCTTACTGGAATTTATGGGATAGAATGAAAGCAGTTCTTAAAGGGAAAGTCATAGCTACAAATTCACACATTAGGAAAACAGAACAGGAAAAAATTAGTGCCCTAATGTTGCACCTTCGACAACTAGAAAAAGAAGGGCAAACGAAACCCAGAGCACAAAGATGGGACGAAGTCATTAAGATTAGAGAAGAAATTAATTCAATTGAGATGAAGAAAACAGTTCAAAAAATCCACAAAACAAAATGTTGGTTCTTTGAAAAACTAAAGAAAGTTAATAAACCTCTAGCCAACCTCATCAAAAAGAGGCAAGAGAGAATTCAAATACAAGCAATAAGGAATGAAAAGGGTGAAATCACCACAGACCCAGTGGAAATTCAGAAGATTATCAATAGTTACTTCAAGAATCTTTGCGCTCACAGAATAGAAGACATAGAAGAAATGGACACATTAGTCGAAAGGTACAAATTACCAAAACTGAATCAAGAAGATATAACAACTCTCAATAAGCCGATAACATCCAACAAAATACGATAAGTAATAAATAGCCTACCGACAAAGAACATTCCAGGTCCTGATGGATTCACAGCTGAATTCTACAAGAAATTTATAGAAAACATAATCCAAACACTCCACAAACTCTTCAATGAAGTTGAAAAGGAAACAGTCCTTCCAAAATCATTTCTGGAGGCAAGTATAATACTGATTCCAAAACCAAGGAAAGACACAAACAAAAAGGAGAACTACAGGCCAATCTCCCTCATGAACATAGGTGAAAAAATACTCAACAAAATTCTGGCAAATAGAGTACAGAAAATCATCAAGAAGATCATATGCCATGACCAGGTAGGATTCATCCCAGGGATGCAAGGATGGTTCAATATTTGGATATCTATAAATGTAATATGCTATATTAATAGACTGAAATCTAAAAACCACATGATCATCTCAACTGATGCAGAAAAAGCTTTTGACAAAGTCCAACACTCATTCATGTTCGAGGTCCTACAGAAAATTGGAATAGATGGACTCTATCTTAACTTGATAAAAGCCATCTATGACAACCCAAAAGCTCATATAATCCTAAATGGGGAAAAACTGAAATCTTTTACTCTTAAATCAGGTACAAGACAAGGATGTCCTTTATCACCCCACCTATTCAATATAGTCTTAGAATACTTAGCAACAGCCATTAAAAAGGGGGAGAAATAAAGGCAATAAGAATAGGTAAAGAAGAAGTTAAATTATCACTATTTGCAGATGACATGATACTTTACATGGAAGACCCCAAAAATTGCACCAAGAAACTGCTAGAACTGATACGGAAATTCAGTAGCATAGCAGGATACAAAATCAATACGCAGAAGTCAATAGCATTCCTCTACAGAGATAACAAGCACACTGAAAAGGAAACAATACCTTTTACAATAGCACTGCCGAAAATGAAATACCTTGGGATTCACTTAACCAAGGAAGTCAAAGATCTTTTCACGGAAAATTACAACACCCTAAGAAAAGAGATTATAGAGGATTTCAGAAAATGGAAAGATATTCCATGCTCCTGTACAGGAAGAACCAACATCATGAAGATGGCCATACTCCCAAAATTGCTGTACAGATTTAATGCAGTCCCTATCAAACTGCCACCAACATACCTCCCAGACCAAGAGAAATCATTTCTAAAATTTATTTGGAACCATAAACAACCTAGAATAGCAAATGCAATCTTGGCCAATAAATACAAGGCAAGAGGTATCACAGTTCCTGACTTGAAATTATACTAGAAATCCACTGTGATAAAATCAACATGGTATTGGAAACAAAATATACCTGAGGATCAGTAGAATAGATTAGAAGGTGCAGAAGCATCTATGAATACAGTCAGCCATCTTGTCTTTGACAAAGGGGCCAATCATACTTACTGGAAGAAAGATAGCCTCTTTAACAAATGGTGCAGGAAAACTTGGCTTTCTACATGCCAAAAACTAAAACTTGACTGAGCTCTATCACCATGCACTAAATTAAAGTCAAAATGGATTAAAGCTCTAAACATTAAAGCAGAAACAATCTCCTGGAAGAGAATTTAGGAGGGGCTGGGGAGAGGCACAGTGGAATAAGTGCTTCCCTGGCAAGCTCAAGGGCCTGAGTTCAAACCCTGGTTCTGAAAAAAAAAGAGAGAGAGAGATAGAGAGAGAGAGAGAATGTAGGAGGAACTATTGAAGACATAGGAGTAGGTAAAGAGTCCATGAACAAACATATATTCACACGGGAAGCACTTGAAAGAATCAACAACTGGGATCAACTCTTCTTGAGGAGCTTCTGCATGTTAAAAGAAATTGTCAACAGTGAAAACACAACCCATAAATTTTGAAAAAATTCTAGCTAATAAACAATCATACAAAGGTCTGCTGTCCGGAATTTATAAATAACTAAGATATAACAGAGCCCTCGAATTTAAAGACCCAGTTCAGAAATGGGCATCTGAGATGAATACATACTTCTCAGAGGATGAAATTAAAGAAGCAAATAAATATACGAAAAAATGCTCCACATCACTAGTCATCCATGAAATGCAAATAAAAACAACACTGAGATACCATCTCACTCCAGAAAGAATGGCTATTATAAGGAAATCAACCAACAACAAATATTAGAGAGGTTGTGGGGAAAAGGGAACACTTCTCCACTGCTGATGGAATGTAGACTGGTACAACCATTGTGGAGGTCAGTGTGGAGACTCCTCAAAAGAGTAGGACTAGAAATCCCATTCAAGTCTGTTATCCCTCTATTGTGAATTTTCCCAGAGGAACTGAACACATTGTATCCTAGTGATATATGTGTACCTATGTTTATAGCAGCACAATTTGTGATAGCAAAATCTTGGAAACAACCAAGATGTCCATCACATGAGTAATGGTTGAAAAAGATGGGGTATTTCTATATAATGGAGTATTTCTCAGCTATTAAGAATGATAAGCTTGACACATTTATATTGAAGTGAATGCTACTTGAACATATACTCATAAGTGAAATAAACCAGACACACATGTGTAAATATTGTATAGTCTCCCTAGTATAAGAAGTGATAAGAAGAAATACAAATGGAATGTACAACAACAACTAAAAACAATTGAGTCAGATAAGGCAAAGTGAATGGCATATGCTACAGGATACTAATCAGCTTTTCTTCTGGATGGTTAACAACCTAAGTTCACAGATCAAAATTGGAGAAATAGAAGAGCCACCAGGCCAGCCAACATTTTGGCCCTAGCCTTTCAAGGTCAGCGAAGACTGAGGACATAGGAGAATCTGTACTGCAACATCATGAAACTCAGTTGAGCTCCAAATTTTCTGAACAAGGAGATTATAGAGCCACAGAGAAAAGCAATCGAAATTCTATATTGTGCCTGGGGAGAGTCACATGGAGAGAAAACTTTCTCTCAGGCTCTCACAGAGAGCAAACTGGTCAAGCATTGTCTGTGACTCATCCACATGGATGACACAGACAAAGGATCTACAGAATAAGGTACAAGACTACAAGATAAAGCCTGAGGAGACTTCACTGACCTCATAAGAAGCAAAAAGTACATGTGTTGGTATATAAGTCTTGCTCTATCTAGGTCTTAACCATCCATCAGAAAAATATAAAAATGAGGTATACACCGCGGGGCCATAATAATAAGTTGGGCTGTAAATGGCTATGGTCAACAACTTCTTCGGATAACTCACTATTGTTGTGGAATGCTGGACTGTGTTGGATTGTGTCATCGAGTTCAGGCACCTAAATTAGTTCAATGACAATGGAGTGCCCACCTTTGACAGGTTTAGACAAAGGAAGGGGTACAGAAAGGAAGAATCATGATGTGTGTCTATGGACAGTACAGTTGGGATAGATAATGCCGTGCTTCTACATAATTCCATGAGAGGCAAGATTTGCACTAATGGTGGTTGGACAGAATATTATGTCGGCTTCTAGTGCTATGGACAACTACTAGGAAAATAACAAGGTAAAACATATTAATTATTGAATCTTTGATGTAATTCAGCTATAAAAAATACGTAAACAGCTACACTCTCTTAATTTACTGATAAAAGACATATGCTATAATAATATCTGTAAGTATAATGTCATGTATGCACCTTCTACAATACCAAAACATTATGAAAACAGTTTGCAATGTATTAATTTATCAAATCTTTCTTGTCAAGGTATCTTAAAACTGTCTCATTGATATTTGTTCTTCAATAAAATAAAAATAAATAAATAAATAAATTAAATAAATAAATAAAGCAAGAAGGGAATGTGTACACATCAAGGGCTTAAAGCCCAGAGCGGCACCTAGAACACTTCCCTTTCCATCATATCAGACCTTGGTCACTTAGCATTGCCCTGAGTCCTCACTCAAGAAGCTATGTGGTTTTTAGCATGAACATCATAGCACTATGTGCAATAACATAAAGGATTAGCTTTTCTTTTTTTCCTATGGGACAGAGTAGTCCAATGTGAAGTTCACTGTCAGCCACGTCCTCTGAGAGCCAGTCTTCCCCAGGGAAGCCAAATATGCCCAGCAACAACAGCAAATAAACTTCTTCCAGTCACCTGGTTTGGGTGTGAGCACAATTTTAGTAAAGCTAGAGAAGTTTCTATTTCTTCTATCAGAAATCTTACATTACTTGTCCTTGAGTGTTACCAGATTCTGAAGAAAGTTTTGATATACTTAGCATCCAAAACAAGCATAAAATAAATCAGATTATTAGGGCTAAAAAGAATTTGAAAGTGTCTAACTCCAACCTCTTTATTTTATAGGTAGAGAAACTAAAACCTGGAGAGGCAAGAGTTTCTCTGATTACTCTTTTTCTGTTTATTTCAGTAAATATATGCAATATGTTACTTGTATGCCATTTTATCCATGCAAATTTTTGGAAATACGAGTTATGCTATTTTTTTAAATGTATTTGGTACAGGGTCTCACTGCACAGCTCAGACTCCTAGTGGTCCTCCTGTTTTCAGCCTCCTAAAGTGCTGAGGTTACATGTGTGTGCTACCATACTAAGTCTCAGAGAGCCAGATCAGCATGCCCAGGGTTGGGGCTGGCATGGCATTGGTGTCAGGGGGTCAAATCTGGATCCTTGTACTTGCCTAAGCAGGCACTTAGTCTGCTGAGCGATCTTGCCAGCCCAGAGTTATGCTAATTTTTAGGTTACCAAAATGAGACTATAAATTTTTTTGAGACTACAAAATCTTGTAAGTTGTTCAAGCTATTATGTGACAGAAGTTAACTTGACACTCAGACCTTACAGTTGCCATCCAGTGGTCTCCTCCATAGGGCTCTCGCTCATATCAGAAATATTATAAACTATGGCTAAGATTTTTAAGCTGTTTTTTGTTTTGTTTTGTTTTGTTTTCAGTGAAACAGAGGGATGCAACAACACTGGGGCCATTTAGACCGTTAGGCCACCACCAACCCTAGGGTTTCTGGTGCTTGCCAGTGGCATCTGGCTGGTGTCTTTTCCATGACTGCTGATGTCATCATCCCTGGCCTGTGGCCCTCTGTGGATGGGCTCTTGAAATACTCCTTTCAGGACTTGAAGAATTAGGCTATGTGCTGGTCCATCTCAGCTGCCATTTTTATTGGCTTGAGAGACAGCTAGGAAATTGGCACTTGGCTATGTGTGTTGGGTGGCATGGGGCATAAGCTTGGAGACCACACCTGGACCCTGACCCATTCCTTAAAGGTTCTCCCTCTGTGCTCTGATTCTGTCCACCTTGAGTCAGACATCCATACCCCGCGATGCCCTTCTATAACATTCCTGCCTTACATGCTGCTCAACATGGACTGAAACCCTCCAAAACTTCAGCCAAAATGAAACTCTTCCTCTCAGTTTTCAGCATTAAACATTTTGTTCCCATGATAGAAAGACTGATAAAAAGATAAACAGAGCACAGAGGACATTGGTGGAGAACAAGGTCAAAAATAAAGGATGCTGCTGGTTAGAGGACTGATTCAGGGGAAAGGATTGCTGCACCTTACATCATCCTTACGAGCACTTCAGCTGCTCAATCACTTAGAATGAGTGGAATTTCCACAGTGATATTCTCAAAGCACCTGTCCCCTAGTGTGTCTCCTCTCTTCATCTTTGTCTTCATGGGAAGCCCTTTCATCAACAAAGGTTTTTTTTTTGTTTTTTTTGTTTTTTGGAACTGGGGATTGAGCTCAGACCCTTGCACTTGCCAGGGAAGCACTTATTCCACTGAGCCATTGAGCCATCTCCCTGGCCCCCATCAACAGGGCTTTTCTTCATGACTATCTTCTTCCATTCCCACCATAGAAACCTATTTCTGTTACCTTTCTGGTAACCCATTTCTCAGCTTTCCTCATAGGGGTATACCCCCTGTCACTCTCACTTTCAGACTTTAAACAAGCTGTCCCTTCACTCTGTGAAACTCCTCACCATGTCCACATACCAATTTAGATGTAATTTTCTCTGAGTGTCCTTTACCCTGTAATAAGTGTACCTTGGTACATACACTTTCTATTTCAGGCCATAGCCATTAGCAACTGGAATGGTTTAGGCGCCTTTTATTATTATTCATCTCTCACAGTATTGCAAGCTCACCATCATACCCAATGCCAGGCTTAACATCTGATAGCAGACTAAATGCACAGGCATGATGTCAAATGATTGGATGGATGGATGGATGGATGGATGGATGGATGGATGGATGGATGGATAGATGGATGGATGGAAAAATGAATGGATGGATGGATGGATGAATGAACAAATGAATGAATGAATTAATGAATGAATGAATGAATGAATGAATGAATGAATGAATGAATGAATGAGTCATGCTATGTCTTGGTCTATAAGCAATTATGAAGTTATTTCAGTTGAAGTTAATGAAGCCTGATGGAGGAATTACACCTGTCTTTCCATGAGATTTGTTGGACAGTTCATATATTAGATTGATCTGTATGCTAAACACACAGAATTCATATTTGCTACATGTGCCTGACAGGCTCCAGGAGAATCCAACGTGCTGTAAAGAATCATCAGCCAACAGAGGAGGAGATTCTAATGTACTCTGTGTTGATACGTAAATGGAACTAGAGATAGACAGAAGCTTAATGAGCAAAGACTAGAAGAGATAGCTTGTCCTTGGGTAAAATGAAATCACTCCCAATTACCTCCAATGGACAGCAGTTATAAGTCCTGTACACAATTTAAAGGTAATCTTGTAACTTAAAAAGAAAAAAAAAATTGCCAGTTGAACTTAATGGCAAGTGGCATCTGGGCTCAGTCACGATTAGGCTTGAGCGACTCTCCCTTATGGCTTAGTGGCAGTGGCTTTCCTGGGCTCATGGAGGGTTAATTCCAGGGTCCCTGGAGATGCCTTTATGGGCCTGTTATCTGAACCTTGATTCAGAGCTGAGTCACAGATTATGTTTTCTCTGCACATCCGCAGACATATTAGGACATGAAGTGGAGATGACAGAGGGGAATATTTCTTTTCTCCTTGGCAATGCCCCAGGAGAGTTTTCTACTGCGACCTGCTCGGCCCTTGGGTCTGCATTACAGTTATTGTCCTGAGAGAAGATCCAGTTAGTGCCTCTAATTCATTTCCTATAATGCTGTCCTGCTTATTTTTGGTGGCAGCTAACTTGTAAAATTTTATTGTGATTTTTTTCCCCAGTGTGTGTCATGAAAAGGATTTTAAAAAAAAAAGAAACAATGATTCTATCATCAGTCCCACATGCAGTTGTATCAATTGACACCAAGGCTGTGTGGCTCTGGGAGAAATGTAAGATAACAGGTGTTCTTATCCTGGATGGTCATACTCTGGGTCCAGGTGCTGTGTTTGTAGCATCCAGAGATGCGGGGAAGGAGGGTAGAAAGAAAACCTGGGCGTATCACCAGCACAGCACCAGGTTAATTCTTTTTGTGCATTCCATCTCCTCCCCATACCAAAGGATCCATATCAAAGACAGGACAATCAAATCACCACCATTATGTCACCCCAGCATACACCAAACTTTCCATGACTTCATGTCATTGCCACACTGAGGGTTCTTTGGATTTCACAGAACCCAGATTCAAGTTAGATATGACAATTATGCTAAATACACAAATCTCTATGGTGTATCCAGTGTCTCAGTTCTGTGCCTTGCTTAGTCTACCCCTGTTAGAACATCCTCTATTTTTTTCCCTCTGTACTTTCCTTCCTCACTGCCACTTATTTATCCAGAATTAACTCAAACACCATTACTCCCAATCTAATCCCAAAACTTGATTGAAATTCATCCATCTCAGGACCAGCCAAACAGCTCAGTGGATTAAAGTGCCTGCTTAGGCAGATGCAGGGATCAGAGGTTCAAACTCCTGGCCTCCCTTACTGGCCCTGCCCCGGGGGCATGCTGAGACAAAGATTGAGACTAGGTGTGGTGGCACACACCTGTAATCCTAGCACTTGGGAGGCTGTAAAAAGGAGGATCATTATGAGTCTGATCCATGCAGTGAGATCCTGTAGACCCTTACTAAAAATTAAAGAGAGAGAGAGAGAGAGAGAGAGAGAGAGAAAGAAAGAAAGAAAGAAAGAAAGAAAGAAAGAAAGAAAGAAAGAAAGAAATTCATGTATTCATTGAGATAACAAATTCTCTTTCCCATGAAAACTAGACTCTATCTGAATAGTAAGTTCATGGTGAACCAGGATCCACCCTCATATCTCCAAATCCTGGCCTGGTACATAGAGTACTCAGTACATTTTCAATAACTCATGCTTTAATCTAGATGCCATTGGTTCCAAGGTACAATGCCATTCTTCAAAGCCAAGCAGCCATCCTTCCTATTTGCTCTACCAGTTATCTAATCTCACTTTTAGCATTCACTGGTCATCCTTGAAATTTCCCGGTTACTTTTATGTTTTTTCCTCTGGACAAGAAGTGTACTTCTCAGCAACAAGAAGTACCTCTTTGAGCACCTGTGCATACCTGGAGCCACACACAGTGCCCAGAAACAGAGGTATTTTGCAAGAACAAGTCAAAAGAATGAATGAGTGAATGAATGAATCTATGAATGGGGCATAAAAAAAAATCTATTCTTTGTTATTTTGAGACAAAAAATCTTGTTAAGTTTCCAAGTACCCAATTTTGACTCAAACTTGGGATCCTCCTACCCCAGCCTTCCTGGGTGCTGGGATTACAGGGGAAAGCCATCACACACAGTCATTATTTCTAAGGAGACTTTTAAATTGTTTCCAGTCTCCCCCTATGAAAGATTAATGTTACAGATACAGTGTACATCTTCATACCTTACACATTGAAGAAGTCAGATCGTACCACCTCCCCAAACCAAATGCACTGCCTTCTGGTGATGATCCCTTGGGAACATAAGCCTTAGTCCACCTCACTGCCATCTTGTTTTAGTGAGTCTTAAATGATGAAGCCACCATCCCTCGGGAAGTTCTCTGCCCATTCCTGGTGCTCATGATCTCCTGAGGTCCATGGGATGTAGGACATGATGACAAAAGAACGCTATTCTTTCAAGAACGTCCACTCTGTAAGCACAGCACCTAAGCAGCTGTGAGTGAAGACTCGGTGAGGCAGCATGGAAAAGAAGATTCTTATCGCACAGCGCCCATCCCCTCATGGCTCTATCTTCTTTGCCTTGTTAACAGAAACAAAGCATCTCTCTCCTCCCTCCACCCACACAGGGCCTTATGAGTTCTGAGTCGTACTCCAGTAGAACTTAGTGAAGAACACTGTCTGAACACACAGTGCTTATGCAAAGAAGTTCTGACAAATGTGATTCATTCTAATTGCTCCCCAGAGAGGTCCTTATGGCAGTTCTTCACCGTTCCCCTTATCTGTCCAGCTTTCCCTTTCTAACATGAACATCTTATCACTACACTCTTCACTCTGCAGAGATTCTTTCAAAACCAAACTCATCATTCTTTTATCAGAATTTTGCTCTTACTGTCTTCTGATTTCCAGCACTCATCACATTATGTTCTTCCATTCTTCTTTTCAGTCTTCCAGATGAATCAATATTTTCTCAAATTCCCTTTGCACTATCAATAAAATATCTTCATTTTTCAAAACTCACCTCAAAGGAAGCCATAAACTGGGCCAAGCTCCCAAACGCAGGGCTTCCATTCCATTCAAAGCCAACTTTGCTATAAACGTGGATCAGGACACATGCTGATCAGCAGCCTCTGTAGTTTCTGCTACAGGCAGTATTTATGTAAACCCAGCATTCAGTCCAGTACGTGACACACACCAACTGCTCATTAATTATTAGCTGAATTGAGCTTCTTTGTCTTTCTAGATGCATGACTTTTAAAAAATTCCATTGACTGATAATCCAACAAATATCTATGGTAGCTTCTGATAAAGACACTTTCTTCTCTTCAAAAATTATCTTGGGCAGGAACAGATGGCAGAGATGTCTTTCCCGGAAGGAGCACTGAAGCCCTGCCTGGTGGCTGTTGTGAAGTTTAGAACACCAAACTGTGATGGTGTGATGACAGATGAAAACTACAGAGCTAAATCCAAGCTCATCTTGCAGCTCCCTATCACATTCTCTAGCAAACCAAGAGGTACTGGCGCAACCACCCGAGGCCTTACCACCAATGCCTTCCTTGAGACCATGGCATCTGCGAACACTCAGGTCCCCACCAAATGCTGCTTTTAGTGATGAGTGTGCTCTGGGTGGAGTAAAAGGGGCAAGAGAAGAGCAAGGGGATTAACTTTCTGCAAATTTTTTATTGTAGTTGAGTGGGAGGAATGAGTTTATTTTAATTTCTATCATAGCTCAAATGGATGGAAATATCCCCAGTCTTAATCTGTATCTTAGGTCTTGGTTTTGCACTTGATTTTAGTGTAGTTTTCAGTCTCTACTGTACTTAACCAGGTTTCTTATTCTAGCTTATAAAAAAGACTCCATTGTCTTGCTTTCTACCTTCTGCAGATCTGAAGTTTGCAACTGATTTCTAGGAAGAGGACAATCTCCCCTAATTAATGTGTAGTCACCTAATGCTTCTCGTGGCTGAGGCTTCTACCTGAACCATAGCTGAAAGGAACCAGTTTCTGGATGAGCTCTGTCAATGTGGTAATACAGAGGCAAGAGCCTTGCTTTATTGTGATTGGGAGAGACAGAACTCTGGAACCATGTGATCTGACAGACAGGACTCTCGAACCAGGTCGATCTAAACCTATAACTTACACCTTTACAAGTGTGTTTTCAAGTAGACTTTTGTGGAAGTATAACACAAAGCAACATCCCAAATTACAAGTGTGCAGCTAAGTGGATACCCACAAACTAAACACAACCACATAACTAATGGCCAGATGCATGAAAAGTTGCAGCAAACCCAGAAGTTCTGTCTTATATCCTCTTGGTCACGTCTAAACTTCAAATTAACCATTACCTTAATTTATACAACCTGATGTAAATTTTTCTTGCTTTCAATCATACAATTCATCATCATACAGCTTAAATCATTTTTGGTCTGGCTTCCCTTGATGAACCCAATATTGATAAGATTCACCCCTGTTTGTATGCTACATTACTATAACTACTTTGTTCTCAGTACTGTGTAGCAGTTCCTTAGGCTAATACCCTACAATCAAGTCATCAACCCCGTTATTGAAAGACATTGAATTGCTTCTCATGTGGGCCTACTACTAAAAAGGGCCACTTTCAGCATTGTATGAACAATGGCTTTGGTGAGCAAAAGCATGCATTTCTGGAAAAGTCCTTGGGAATGGAATTGCTGAGTCACCAAATATCTTATCTCCGACCCACACTGACTTAACTTTAAAAACTACCTTTTCAATTGTTTTGATGAGTGACTGCTACAATTTGCATCTAAAGTGCCCTTCTGTGTGCAGAAGGTGATCGGCTTATGGAGACGGCATACTCACCAATAGATATTTCTACTAATGACTGAACATGCTGCTAGGTGTTAGAACCTTTGTGGGCTGGGCACTGGGGACTTAGAATATACTTTTGTCCCCAACTCTTCCCTTCCATCTTTGTTTTCTGGGTGCAATAGATCAAGCACCTTTTCCTTGACCAGCCCATCTGCCATGGCCTTTCTGTCTGTCAATGGACTGGAACAATGAGCCAAAATAAATTTCTCTAAGTTTTGGGTGTGGGGAATTTTTGCCCCAGTGAAAGACAGCTATGATGTAACGTTACCTTAAACAAATCATTTAAGTTTCCTGGGCTTCTTTCCTATCAGCGAATGATGAGTTGCACATTACCATGTTGTTTAAATATAGTATCAATTAAAATAAAATGTCTAGCGCAATTATGACATTTAAGTGACATGCATCCCATAGATATATAGTGTCAGATAAGCAGTCCCAATATACCCAGGTGTCAATATACCCAGGCTTTGTAATAGATTGGACATACAACTTCAGTCTGCTCAGGGGCACATGAATGGAACTGCAGTAAGCTAAATCTGAGCCACCAAGCCTCCTTCCTCTTTCCTTGCTGTAGAACCCTACAAAGCAAGTGTTGCAGCAGTGATGTCATAAAAGCATGGCTACCCAGGGCCCTGGAGTGGCTGTGTGGAGCAGAAATGCAGCTCACTGACATGGGACCTGTAGCCTAGGGAGGAAAGAAACTGAGACACTGGTAAGTCACTGGTATTCTCAGTTACTTCATTAGTGTGGCATGGGCATGTTTTAGACACTCTAGATAAACACATAATCAGAGGATGGGGTAAAACTTCACCCTGATGAAACCACCAGGATTTCCCTTTGAAGCATTACATGATTCGGGCAAAATGCAGACATTCCACATGACTTCGTTTCTGAATGGCAAAGGCATTCTTGCTATGCCGAAAGGGAAAATTTCAGAGTAGTCTTTGGCTGAAATTCCTTAATTGCAGAAACTTTTTTCTCTGTTGAAAAACCAGATTGCAACTCCAAAATTATGTTGATATACCCCAAGTATAATACTGGCTTTGAAAGAAAAAGCCCTTGGTGACTATTAGTTTAGAAAAAACTAAAATCCTCACCCCCTGTTCAAAGCCAGCCTCATTCTTTTGTCCCTGTACAGACTTTCTTTCTTCATGTTCCCTGGTGTCCACATGGGCCATGAGCTTTCTTCTAATGATTAAACTCCTAAAAATACTACAAAGGATGCTTAATAAGGCTTTTGTGTTTTTCCAGTTGCTATAGAGACTATTTAGTGTGGGACCTTAAGTACGTGTAAATATGTATTTTGGACAGTGTTTAAAAACATGCATAATTTACCCAAGTGTAACAGCTGTTCTAGAGTGCTGCAGTTCAGGGCGATAAGGCCTATGTAAAACATTTTATGGTATGTTATTTATAGTTATTTACTTGATAGTGCAAGAGCGCCTTCCATTGTATAAAGGAACTAGACATTTACCCTGTTTTAACAGTGAATATCATTTACTCCACTGTGGCAATTGACAGTACTAGGTCTCCTGCAGAAAGGTAAATATGCAATTGGTACAATGTTGCTACAGGAAAGAAACCATGTTGACAGAGAGTTGCTGGGAAAACAAAGCTTTCCCCTCCTCTCAGGCAGTCTTGAGCTCATTAGGGAAGTTGTTGACAGAGCTACTTTGGCAGGATAGGAAACCCCAGAAAGAGGTCACTGTCAGCTTTGATGTTACCTCCAGGGATATCCCCATTGGTGAAATAACACAGATAATAATAGCAACAACTAAAAGTTATTGAGCAAACTTGACTCTGAGCCACAGGCATGATGTTAAGTGCTTGGCATTCATGGTTCACTTGGTTCTCACTATGTACTGTGAGACAGTACAGTTGTCATCTTCATTTGCTGCATGGGGAAACTGAGACAGCGAGGTTAAAAACTGCTTGAGACCCTGACAGGTACATGGAAGTTCTAGGCATCAGGTCCAGCTCTGTGTTACTACAAAACTTATTCTCATCAGTGTTGATTTAAATCACTGAGCTAACTAAAGGTTAGTTCTATCTCAGTAATTAAAGCCCTAGATCTGTAATACACACATACTGTATTTACCAAACAGAGTTTGGGCAATGGTCAATCTCATTAGAGGAAGAATAAGACATAAACCCCACTGCCTGGGTCTTTTATGGATGTCATCTTTTAAACTTAAGTACACCTTCAGATCAGAAGCTTCATTGCTCACTTTGCTAAATGAGGAGCTGACTAAGCTGGATCCATCCAACACCCCACAGCTTACATGTGATTTTTCTCAAGTGCAGGACAAAACTCCTTCCCCCAGGAGATATGTTATAACACCTGGAGACATATTTGCTTATCAGAGTTGGTGGAAACATTACTGGCCTATAGTAGGTGGAAGCCAGGGACACCGTCAGCCGTCTGACAAAGTACACATCAGTCTGGAACAACGTGGAATCATCCAGCCTCATTGCCACTGGTGTTGGCTTAGTGTAATTAAACACAGTAGCAGGTGGAGTGGGCAGGGAAAGTTAAATTGAAATGGTGCTCACCACCCTTTTATCAGCTTAGTTGGAAAAATGGGTTTCAAGATATAGTTTTATAGCTTTGGATGGTAACTAATGGTAGAACACCTGTTTTGTTTTGTTTTTTGTATTTTAGGGAAGGGTCTACAGGGTGTTCAGGATCTCACTACTAGATCAGACTTGTAGTGATCCGCCTGTTTACAGCCTCCCAAGAGATGGGATTAAAGGCACCTGCCATCATGCCCAGTCTCAGTTGCCATCTTAGCATGCCCCAAGGGTGGGGCCAGCACAGCAGCCCCAAGGGTTGAACCCCTGGCCCCTGTGCCTGCTTGCATGTGCTTACACCTGGTTGTTTTAGGCATCTAAAGTTCTCTCATGCCCTGGAAGATGATCAGAGCCTAAGATGAATTGTAAAAGGGCCGTTGAGCTGACTTGAACAGTAGGAAACCAAGGAACAATGTTTATCTGAACATGAAGGGTGACAGCGTAGAACTTAGTCTGCCTTGTTACTGCATCATTTGTCTTTCTGGGTGTAAGGCTAGCATATGGCCAGTGCTGAAAGCCTGTCTCATCATTCTGTGGGCTGGAGAAGGCATGCTTTGGGCATTGTGTAACTCATGAACGTGAGTAACAGATGGCCTCCTGGGCGAAGACTGGGCAGTGACTCTAGGTGAACCACCCTTCCCATCTTTTCTTCTCTCATCTTTTCCTTCTCTCCCTTATAATCACATCACTGAGCCCATCGGGAAGCCAACAAGCGCCTACAGATTATGCATTTCTACTGGAATCTTTACTGGTAAGGGGACTTATTTTAGTCACTATTTTGACTCCTGACTAATGAAAGCTTCCAGCATTACTTTTTTCAAAGTACGTTCATTGTACTTCGAGGCTTGCAAGGGGAACAATTTAATCTAGGACACATAATTTATAAGATTATTTTATAATAGTCACCCAAAGTGTCATGTACAAAGAGTGCAGGAAATCTGTCCACACACTAAAGACCTAAAGTAACAAGCTGAGGGCATGGATCCCACAGCAATGTCCTGCATGAGTCCAGCTGAGAACTTAGAGCCCAGAACAACACCCTCTAGAGTCCAACCAGAGGGCCATGAGTCTACAACATCTCATCAGGCCTGCTTCAAGAATCTGTGCTGGAAAGGCCCAAGGTCAGTGGTGGAAGATAGACAGTCTGTGCCAGTAGGCTGAGGATCTTCATGAAGCCAGGAAGTATTGCTGAAAATAAAAACCAGAGTTCCCCTGAAAAGTATCCCAGCCATCCTCAGTGAAGGTAAGGTCCTAAATTCCTCTGAGGATGAGAGCAGTGGAGGCTACATCGGGCAAGCCAACACAGAGAGCTTCTCCAGGAGACTGAACCATCTTCCTGCTGGAGTCAGGAAGTGATATTCAAAGTAAGGATCAAAACTTCCCCCAAGTGAAACAGTAGTTCTCAGTGATAACAAGGTCCTGGGCTCCTCCAGCAATGAGAACAGCTGAATTCCTCAGAAAAGCCAGCATGGTTTAGCTCACAGTTCGTGGACATTTCTGTCCATACTTGGCTGGCTCCATGGCGGTGCAGCACATAGAAGAGGGCAACAGTTCAAGGTGGCAGAAAGCAGAAAAGCCACAAGAGCAAAATTGGAGTAGTTTGAGAAAGCAAACCTCTTTGCCTCTCTTTTATTGTATGCAAGTATGCAGGCTGCCTGTCCCAGGATAAGTGTAGAACTCACACTCATATTCTTAGCCCTGGACTATGAATCAGTCACAAATTCTAGACCTCACGACCACATGAGGCTTTGGGAGGATATCTAGACACAAACCCTGACTACTAAATAAATTAACTTCTCATATCTTGTAATGATGAAGAAAGTAGAAACCCAGAAATGAGTCAAGTTAATTTAGACTACTTAGAAAATATGAACATCAGTGTGAAACTAGCTCTAGACAAGTGTTGGGTGGTGGATACAGGTAAATGTCATACCCCTAGGAGAGAGATTTTAAGTATATTGCTGAAGAGGAATGAGTCCAGGAAAATCCTAGAAGGAGAGTTCCACAACAGCTTATTTATGGGCTAGATCTATGGTTGACTTGCTACCACCACAGGGCCTACCTTGTAGGGCCCCAGCCTCCTGTTGAGCTATCTCGGCTACTGATTACTTAATCCCTCAGGCCTCACTCTCCTACAATCTGGTGGAGATACGGGCCTGGATGCATGAGAGCTTTTTCTTGAACTGTGTGGTTCACCCTTTAGAAGTAAAAATGAGAGGAATCTTCCCTTATGAACCAGTTTCTGTGATGAGATCTTAAGCCAGGCAGTTTACTTCTATTCCATCACAACTTAATCATTGAAATCCTGTAAGGAGGTTATAGCCATTCCCACTTTGCAGTGTAAGAAACTGAGATTGAGTATCTTGCATAACGGCTAATTGCCTTTGGCATTTCAAAAATGTCTTCTACAGAGAAAGTGCCAAGTTTCTGGGTGGGAACTTGGGCTGAGAGACGGGTGATGATCTTATTATGTGCTGTTGGCTCTTCGCATCATCACTGGCCTGACTCCAGCCCCAACTGCAGCTTTTCTGGGATTCCCAACCAAGGAAACAGAAGGGCACTAAGGGGCACAGAGGAAATCAGCCCAGCCAGAAGAAATGTAATGAGAACAGGTCAGCAATGTCAGTCCTTAAAGCCACAAGGATATCAGGCATTCTAGAATCTTCAGCCAGCTGGTACGGACCCTGGATATTAGGTGAGGAACAGTACAAGAATCACTGGAAGGCAACCTCAGACAAGATAGGCTGCCGAGCATTAGGATGAGGCTTGGCCAAGCCTAGGAGAGGGCTGCAAATACATAGTGTGCCTTGAATTAGCTGAAGGGTCCATACAGCAGTTGTGCAGTCTGTGGGATGGACTTATAGCCAGGCTCCATTCACAGCATCAGATTGGAAGAATATTAGGCAAACTTCTTGGCGCTCATATCCATGGAAACAGGAAGGCTGGACATCTGTGAAACATTTCTTTGAGATTTTTCTATATGCCTAGCACTGACGATACAGATATAGGCAAGAAATGGGTGCTATTTCTGCTGAGTTGACAGTCCAGAAAGACAGGCAGATAAGATATAGATAAGCCTCCACTCAGCCTGCTGCACCACTCACCAGTCAGGAGGGTGCTTCTGACCTCTGTAATCTTGCTACTCAAAATGTGATGCACAGACCAGACACATCTGCATCTCTTGGCAATTTATTAGAAAAGAAACATCTCAGGCCTAGCCCAGACCTTCTACATCAGATCGTGCACTTTGGCAAGATCCCAAAGAACCTGTCTGCTCATTGAAGGTTGAGAAGCATCAGTACCAAAGCCTTCTTTCCAGAGCAGGCACTTGAGAGCTTGCCTCAAGAAGCAGAGGGTCGTCACTTCCTGCCACGGATGTCCTGGGAGGTAGGATGGTTACACCCAACTCAGCTGAGAACAGGCAAAGGAGAAGCAGGGTGTATCCTCTAGAGCTCCTGCAAATAATTACCGTTCTCTTAATAATAAATGAATAGGCTGCAGTCCCAGAACACAATGAGAACAAAGCAAAACATGTCAATATAAAATCCAGCAAATAAAACAATCAATTTAAAATAGATTTCTCTAAATGGTTTGCCTGCTAGGCTAAGTGCCCCGCCTCCGGACTCCCTTAGCGTATTGTCTTATGCCTGCCTCAGCCCTTCTTCATTGCTGTTCACTTTTCTGTTTCTGTGTCTTCCTTCCAGATGCACTGTACATTTTCCTTTGTCCATGTTTGAAGCACTTAAGGCTTACATTCCCAGTGTGCAGCTGACCTACACACACAACCCATCTCCATTCTTTATCTTCTTTCCCTCCACCCTCCCTCCACCTCTTCCCATTTGGAAAGACCTGTCTCCTTCCTTCTTATTAACTAGCCTTTATTTTGCCCTTTATTAATAATTTGGGTTTCTCATATAGGAAAATCCGTGTGATATTTAAGCTTCTGTGTCTGATTTATTTCACTTAACATCATGGTCTCCAGGTGTATCTTTCTTCCTAAAAATAACTCAAGTTGATCCTTTCTTGCAGTGGGGCAGTACTCCACTGGGCATGAACACCACAGTTTCTTTATTTGTTCATCTGGTGATGAACATACAGACTGTTTTCAAGATCAAGCTATCATGTGTTGTGCTCCAACAGATACAGCCATGTATGGATTGCTGTATATGATATCTGAACTCTTTCAGGAATACTATAAGTGTTTAAAGAATGCTTTGTCCTGCAGACATAAGAACAGGGTCCTGTCCCTGGAAATAAGGATCAGAGGCAGTTATCAAAGACTTTGAGAACAGCTCTCTGTGGGAAATGTTTAAACAGCACATACAATTCCTTCACAACAAAGGCCTGAAAGATCATCCTTCCCCTATTTCCTAACCTTCTGCCTCTACTTCCTTGGCCAGTTCTAGCCTCCCAGTACCTGTCACATCAGCAATTCCCAGGTGTCTACCCAGTGAGTAGAGTCTGCTCTGCTCTAAGACTTCCTGCACGTTCACTGAAGAGAGCAGAAGACACTCATGTGTCCACAGCCTTCCCAACTGACGCTGGCGGCTCCTGCACATGTGTTATAACACTCCAACAGTCATGCAATTATACATCGGGCATAGAGGTTGTGATGAATTCATGATCTAATGCTGGGATTATGGGTGTGAATGCTGCTGGGATGATGGGTGTGAGTGCTACACCCAATCTGGGACCTGACAGCCTGAATGGAGTGTAAGAAGGGAGAGAGGCTTACTCTCTGCCTCTGCTGCTGCTGCCACTGCTCCTCCTTTTGCTCTTTGCTGTTTGCTGCCCTCTGCTGTGCTCCACCCTGCTTTGGAGCTAGCTGTGTATGGACTAAAACCTGTACTGTCAGCTAAATTAACCTTCAATTCTTTAATTTTGGGTGTTGGGTACGTTGTCGCAGCAATGTGTGAAAAGTAACCAAGACAACAGGGAACCAAAGAAAATTCAATATAAGCCAAAATTTAAGAGCTATTTCAATTCCTCCCTCTCTTGTTTCTGTGTTTTCAACAGAAGAACAAGCACAGACTTGCCTTCTGGCAGTTGCAAACGCACATGGAGAACCTATTCAAGATTAGCGAGGCTGCTTAACCCCTGTACACCTGACCAGAGAGAAGTAGAAAAACAGGCAGCCTCTCCCATTACCAGAGCAGCCCAGCAGAAATGTTTACCCATCTTCAAATTCAGACCTAAACACTTATCACTTTAAATTATTGGTGTAGGGCTGATTGTTATGCAGCAATAGCTGACTGCTATAAGCCACCCCATAAAAGATGTTTTCATTCAGGGAGTATCTAAATCCTTTCACACATGAATCCTCATTTCTGAATTTTCTGCTTACAGTGAACAGGCTTTACCTATGGCTAATTTTAGAAAAAAAAAAAAAAAAAGGAAAGAAAATCACACAAGCATACTCACATTTTGGCTCCACCTAAAAAAAAAAAAAATGTAACCTACAAACTGTCAAGAAATGATGCCCAGAGGATACTAACAGCAAGAACTTGGGTCAGTAGGAAGTCACAAAGGGTGGTGTGGTGCTGCAAGCTTCCAGCACTCGGAGAGGAGGAGGGAGGGAATTGCAACTTCCATCCAGCCTAGGGTCTATCTCACTCCTTTTGGCCCACAGGGCAGAACTGCAAATTAATGTTTGCATGAATATAAGTAGTAGAAAACAAATCGAGCTAGTTTAAACAATTAAACAGGAGAATTGATTAAAGATCCATTTGTCAGGATTCTTCTGACTATAAAAGAGTTGAAATCAAACTCTGACTCAAACAAGCCAAAATTAAGGTTGATGTTGGTTTCGCGACTAGGGAGTTGACCAGGAGTGTTCTGGCTTGAGGTACAATTGGAAGCTAGGGCTCCAATGTGGTCTTACTTCCACTGAGGCCTTGAGCACATGTCTCCCTCAGGCATCTCAGAAAGATGCTCAGAAGCTACAAAACCCCAAGTCCCTGAAAAGGAGTATTGATTTCACAATACTTCTAGCTGACAAAACCAATGAATGGCTCTGATTGGCCCAATGTCATTGAACAAGTCATTATAGGCAGAAAAAGAGTGCACTCTAATTGGCCAGTGGGATAGCAAGGCTCCTCCCATGCTAACCAACAGGAAATGTGACAAGAGTGTTTTCCCACATACCTACATGTTACACATGTGGGCTACTGAAAGAGACCAGAGAGCTGAACTGAAGCCTGGGGACAGTTGACTTGAGAGCCTTGAGAACAATGATAATTTTGGATGTGACTCAGCTCCAAGATTCTGCAACCCTCATTTGGATCTCAAATATTCCACGAGAGGAACCTGTTAGTGTGGGCCTTGATCAGCTTTGCTCCTCCTTCCTGTCTCTGTTTCATGGCATAAAAAGCCCTTGGTAGGCCTGGCAGCTCAGGGTGAGGAACATTGTGCAGACAACACTAAAACCTAGTGCTCTGGCCCTGTTGCCTGTTTGCTCCTTTTCTGACTCATTGCGCATGCTTGCACGCACACACACATGCACACACGTACACATGCACATACGCACACGTGTGTGAGCACACATATACAAGCTGTTCCTTTCCTATGCTTACAATAGACTTGAAAATGTACACTGAATGTCTGTTTTGAATGAAATTATGGCACCACTGTGATTTTGTTTTCCATTGTCTGCTTGGCTTTGCAATAAGTACATTCATTTTATAGAATGAGTAGGAAGGAAAGAAAGGGAGAAGGAACTGAAATACCTAAATATGGAGTATTGATAAATTCAGGAACTCTGCTCTTCATCAACTATGTGATCTTCCAAAAGTGACTTTCCAGAGCTTCAAGTTTCTCATCACCTAAATTCTCATCAGAAATGATAATGTCTAACTTGGACGGTTTCCACAAAGAATTCATAAAACTCTAGATAAAAGCAAGTTCTATGATGATGATAGTGATGGTAACATGACTATTACAGCCGCTACTGTTAGTACAAATTGGTAACAACCATGTATGAAATGGGGCTCAGCTCCCAGAGGGCTCACTTGGGTCAGTGGGAAGTCACAAAGCTTGGTGTGGTGGTGCAAGCTTTCAGCGCTCGGGGAAGAGGAAGGAGGACAGTCACAACTTCAGGTCCAGCCTGGGCAACTCTATGACTAAGCAAGACTCTGTCTCAAATCCACAAAAACAAAAACAAAAACAAAAAAAACCTAAAGATCCTGAGCATATAGTTCAGCTCAAATGTCCCAGGTTCAGTCCTCAGAACCACCAAATAAATGTATAAACCACAAAAGCCAAGTACCTCCTTGAGTGCCTTTAAATGCAGTTTAGTGGCCTTCTGCCTGGTGAGCTGGCTGTGGCCTCCCAGTTTCCAGCTTGTTGTTCTCTTTGGACATCTGTGTCTCTGATTTTCACCTTGTTCTTTCTTCCTGAATCCCTCTCTCTAGCTGTCCCCCTCTTCCACTCTTTCCTTCATCCTCTCACTCAGAGTCCCCTTCTGTAGCTCTTCACCTCAAGTTCTCAGCCTGGTTCCCTTTCTCTTCCACCTTCCTACTCTCTGGTGCCCTTGGTGCCTCTAGCATAGACCACTCCTTTGCTTCTGCCACCCTGACCAGTATTCCTTGTGCTCCTTTCTCTATCACACATAGCTGTGTCCTGTCCTGATAACATAAACAAAATTTTCTTTTATGGAAAGTAGCTCATGCCGACTCAGGCCAACACAGTCCAGCAGGTGCTCTGCAAAGGAAAGCACTTGCCCAGCTCGTCAAGCCTAAGGCCCCTGTGCAAGAGCACCTGGCTGCTAGCATCCTGCACATCCCCCACCACTGCCACTTGGGAGCTGGGCACAAAGCAGCTGGCTTTCAGCAATGAACCTGGGGTGGGGAAGGAGAGAGGTCCAGGCTTGGCTTCGATGAAACACAAAAAGGTTGAATCGTTAAATGTTCAGAGACGGTGAAGCTGGCATCCAGCCCTGTGTTTTCTGTAATATCAGTTATTCCAGGAGAGCATTGCTGCTGGCTGGCCTGGGAGGTGCCCAGAAAGAGGGAGCCATGTCACCAGCTCACCTCAAGCTGTGGGGACAATGTTGTTGGAGGGAAGGACTCCAAGGTTGGTCTTGAGAAAATTTCAAGGACAGAAGTAGGGCTGCCCAGCCAGGAGAGTGAAATAGATGGACCACAAATGACAAGGGGACAGGTAACCCATGCACGGTGCCCTCTGTCACTCTGTACCTAAGCAGTCAGCCATCCAAGAAGCACGTGCTCCTTGAGGGAGCTCTTGCTCATAAGCTAATTCCCTCTCCTCACAGCTCTGGAAAGCAGCATAATTACTACTGTGATCACAGGAAACTTTGCCCCTGGGTTCACCCTCAATTCTCATCTCTGCCAGTATCTTGACTCTGGGGCTCCAACCAGGCTGGTTTGATTTCCATAATTCTACCTCCAACCCCCATCTCACAATCTCTCCTATGAGAGGTACTTCAGCCTCAACACATGTAAGATTAATTCTCCACACTCCAAGCCTGATCCCTGTGTCCTTTTGGAAAATGGACCTGGCTATCTATAAACCACATGCATGGGGATCCTTAAAGTTCATCCAGGCACACATTCACATTCATCATCTCCCCTCATCGTCACACAAACATGCACAGAAATCTGACCTGGCTCATTTTACTGAACAGTGTATGATAGAGATTGCTCTAATTTTTACCATAAGTGACTGCTTCAATTCTAATTTTTATAGCTAAATACTATTCCATTCTGTGGATGTTCCAGTGCCTAGACAAAACTCCTTACCATCTCTGCTTCCCTCAAGTCCCTAACCAGTTTTTCTCCTGGAGTCCAGTTGAACTCACTTCTTAATAATGTCATCAAGGCCACCCCTGTTAGGATGAGACAGCTTCATGGCTGGGCTGTCATGTGAACAAGGCTGTCACTCTGTAATGATTTCTTCCCAATCCAGAGAGGACCCTCAAGAGGTGGCCAAGTACCTCATACCCACTCAGCCCTTCCACAACCAAGTCTCATGATAGGAATCTTCAACAAGTCCTAGACAGCACACTCTGGCCACCTGGCCTTCTCTTTTCAGTCCTCTGATCCCTCTTCCTTTTTGGCAAGTGCATGTTCCTTTTTGAATTTCAACCCTCCTACTTGAAATGCTCTTCCATGCTCTGGCCACAAGGGGTTTTCCCACATAATTTTGCATGAACAAAAACCAGCTCTATCCCACGCTACTCCCTCCCACCCAGATCCTCCTGCCCAACTCCATCTCCAAAACCTTCAGGAGCTTTGCAAAGCACATTTAAGCCATGGATACACAATCCTCCCTCAGTTCACAAACACACTTGTCAAGAATAATTTGCTTTGCAAAGAGCATTTGAACTGAAGCCGTATTTTGCTTCAGTTCGCGAGCTCCATATCAGGGGAGAAGCACAGCCAAGACCTTCTTCCTCAGAATCATGGGGCAAGTCAAGCTCATGCACTGGGGCACAGCCATATTATTTTTCCCTGGCTTCACAGAAAGGGCAGCACAATGTAACAGGCTGACAAATGGACTTCTCTTTTTATTTTTATTTTTGGCAGAACTGAAGATTGAACTCAGGCCCTTGCACTTACCCAGGAAGCACTTATTCTATTGAGCCACTTATTCTATCTCCCCAGCCCTGTCTTTTTAATTTAACCAAAGAAATCATTCTATTTTGGCACACTCTGAGGCCTCATCTATTATAGCTGTGTAGTTTTCCATTCTACTATGGATGTCACATAATTTATGTAAAATATGTGCTCCTCTCAAAATGATAGAAAGTTTCTTTTTAAACTTTTGCTATTTGAAGAGCCAATGACATAGCTCAGTGGACTAAGTGCGTACTGTGGCAAGCGCAGGGACCGAGGTATGATCCCCAGTCCTGCATGCAATATGGGCCCTGCACTGAGCCAGTGAACAAGTCAGGGGATGGTGGCTCATGTCTGTAAACCCAGCACTGGGGAGGCTGAAAACAGGAGTATCACTATGAGTCTGAGCTGCAAAGTGAGACCCTGTACTGAATACATAAATGAAAATTAATTAATGTTTGCTATTTTAAACAATATCCCAACAAGTAGTATTACATGCACTACTGCAAGAAAGTAGAGCTATAGGAAAAGTTTGAAAGGAGAAACAGCTGCCTGGAAGGTCTCACAACTGTAGTCATAATAAGCATTGCTAGATTGCCTTGCTTCAGGAGTTCCAGAGTGTTCTCACTCATGGGAGCCTGCTTATAACAGCCTGCCAGCAGCTCACATTTTGCAGGTGAAAAATTACACATGTGCATTTAAATGCCATGAAGACTTAATAACTGACCAGCATGCTGCATGGACATGACACTAGGGTGACCCGTGGATGGCACTGTGCAGTCAGAGTTAGCTGGACTGAGGACACCTGTGCATCTACACCCACGGCCAAGGCTATCAGTGGCCCAGCTACCCTGGGCTTCAGGCTGGCCAGGAAACTATGATTTTAAGGTGAAAAGAGAGTGTTTTTGTTCTGCTCTTATGACTTTTAAATTGGCCTCTAATCCAATGAACCCAAAGGTGTATTTGGAGACAGGTGAGTTAGCTGGAGTGATGAGAGGGCATGGCAGGAAGAAAAGAGTGCCTGAACAGGGCGCTGGAGCCCGGGCTTGTGGGAAAGGCCTTCCCCATGCTGGGTGCATGCCAGCACATAAGTGCTAAGCCACTTAACAGAATACTGAGCAAGTCAAGGGAAACCTGGACTCAGAGGACTGCACAAAGTCAGGGAGAAAGCCAGAGAGAAGGGCGAGTCAAGCAGTCCTAGAACAAGCAGCACCCCTTGCACCAGCTGGGTGGCCTCACCAACTTGCTTGAGTTATGTGTGTGTGTTACTCAGTTTCTTTATCTGTAATAAAAAAGCATAAGTTCACAGTGTTATTAGGAGGACGGATTAGATGCTGGCCATAGTGTGTACAGCACAGTGGCAGCCATGTTGGAAACACAATCGAAGTGGTGCTGGGTTTCCCACAATAACAATAACTGCCGTCCTTATCATCCTTAGCCTTAGTCACTCAGGACCAGGAACACGGGCCTTGTATCCGGCAGCATTCCAGGCCTTTCTTCTCCAGTTGCTTATTTAAGGTCATTTTAATTCTCAGTTTCCTCACCTATCAAATAGGGGTGCTGGCAGGCAGCTCCCCAACTGAGAAAGGCCCAGATGAGGTCATAAAATTATGTTGTTTGACATTCAAGGCACTCCCAATAAATCAAAGTGATCTTAAATCTCAACATCCAGCAGAGAGCTGGGCCCAGAGGGGAACTTAGGAAATGTTTGAGTTTTTTTATTATCATTGTTTTTCTTTCTCTGAAGAAAACTTTATCAGGGTTCCCCTGCAGCCCCACAGACACACCCTCCCAGAAAGTGAGATCTGCAGCTTTTTGCTCTCTGTTCAGCCTGCTGCTCTGGGCTGAGTGAGATCTACAGCCATGGCCAAGCCCTACCCAGCCAGCTACAGCAGCCAGGGCTCTAATTCACTGTGAAAGGGCTCCAGCACCATCCCAGCAAGGTCCTTAAATGTTTTATGAGCTCCCTGAAATGCTCAGATAATTAAAAACACTTTCTTAATTTAATAGTTTGACTTAATGAAACCAGGAGTTTATGTTTTATTTGGAAAGGGGTGAACATCCCAGTCACACTTATTAATATTTTTAAAAGTGTGCCCAATCGTGTCTAGGGATGGAGGGAAATTGTTGCTGCAAGGGGGGAAATGGGCTTTCCTGAGTCTGTGACAAGTTTCGGGCTTATTAGAGCTCATTATATCCAGGAGGCCTGAAAACCTCAATTAGCAATCATCACGTATGACGTGGCAGGCTATTATTAAGGAGGCCACTTATTATAGAAGCATAGAATTATCAATTAAGAAGTAGTCTTTCTGGGCCCCCAGGTCCGATAGGATTACCTGGCCCATCTAGGCACTCATTTCCAAGGAGTCGAATCCTCTGAGAGGAGCGTCTCCTGTCAAATCAAATAAACATTACCCCCTAGGAGGGAAGTGGCAAGAATCAAATGGGTTCAATGCATACCCAGTGTCGCTTTGGGGCACAGTGGTAGCAGCCAGAGGCCTGTGTTCCAGTTTGCAGTGCTCACCTGGTACCCAGAAAGTGGGGTATCTTTAGAGAATCTGCCTGAATTCCTCTTAGGAGTGGCCTCATGGCCCACAACATAGGCTTGGACATCCAGGTCAGAGGCAGAGCCAGCCCTGGAGCTGGCTCGTATTAGCTCATGAGAATGAGTAGTACATGTTTCTTCCCAACTCCAGTCAAAATGGCATCACGTTGCTAGCATGAAATCACAGATGTCAGGATCACTGACACCAATGGGATGGTTAGAGGACCCAAAGCCTCATAAGCTCATCAGTGGGGCTCTGGGGAAGTGATTGAAACAGGGAGCTGGGAGGTACTCATCCCACTGATCCGCCCACTGAGGATTTTAATGCTAACTGATTTGAGAGGAGAAACCTGGTCAGAGGAGGTGGGCATGGCCTCGAAGCGTGCCCTTCCTTCCCTCTTCCCTTGACCCCAACTCTGTGCTTCCAGCTACCATGCAGTGACTTCCTGCTCCTCTGTGATGCCCCCTCTGCCATGCCACCCTGCCTTGCAGCCAGCAGATTCTGAACTGAAGTTTGTACAAAGTGTGCCAGGAAAGCTCTCCTCCCTTAACTTGTGTGTGTTGAGTAGCATTTTTTAGTGACAACAAAGTAACTGAAACACCATGAAAATAGGCAAAATCTACAAACCAATGTTTCATTTTTCCATTTGGGGAGACAGTTAATCAATATCACTCAACACAGTATTAGATGTGTTTGCAGAACCTGGTTGGTCAAGTATGAGCACAATCGGGGACAATTTATTTAATGCTTCCAAATCTTCATTATTATATGGGGAAAAAAACAGAAAATTCCATCTCATACAGCTCTTCTTGCTTCATGGCACTCATTCCTACCTGACATTACAATAAATCTGCATTTCTTAATATTGACCTTATGGTGCTATTGCTATATACTTCTCCACAAGCCTCCACCTTATTTCAAAAATACATATTGAGAATCTACTATGTCCTAGATGAGTGTTTCTTAGTCTTTTGGTACTAAGGACTGATTTTTATGGAAGACAGTCTTTCCATGGGCCTGGCGCAGGGAGGTGAGGGGACTGGAATGCTTTAGTTTCTTTTTTTCATTCATGTGCATATATGATACATAGTTACATTTCCCAGAGCTAGCATCACTGTCTCAATCATGCCTCAGATCCTCCCACATTAGATTTTCAGACTTATTTCAACATAGGTCCCTCATAGGGATTATTCATAGTGGGGCTCAAGTTTCTAAGAAGATCTAATGATGTTGCTGATTCATAGGACACAGAGCTTAGGCAATGATACCAGTGACAGGTAGCAACTATAAGCATAGATGAGGCTTTGCTTGCTGTTCCATGGTCCACCTCCTGCTATGAAACCCAGTTCCAATGGGCCACAAGCTGGTAACTAGGCCATGCTCCAGCAGACAGAGAACCATGTCCTAGATAGTATTCTAGGTACTAAAATATAGCTCTGAACAAAACTGACAGAAGCCCCTGTCTCCATAGACATCCAAGAGTGAACAATTGTGTGTGAAGTACATATATGTCTGGAAGTGACAAGTGCTCTAAGCAAAGGGGTAGACTGAGCTCAGAAGAATCCAGATCTATTTTAACGAGGGTAGATGGGACAGCTTCTTGGAGAAGAGGAGATGGGAAAAGAATAAGAATTGCAAGAAGAGAGGAAGGTAGTGAGGTAGACACATGGAAAAGAATATCTGGGGTAAAGGGCATGGACAGGTTGCTTGGAATAAGCCTGGACTGTTTGAGGAGGCACCGTAAATGCAGCAAAGGGATAAAAGCAAGAGAAGCACAAGATACAAAAAGCCAAGGGAACAATGTTTATAGGATTGCCATGCTAGAAGAGCTTTCTGTTAGGGTGAGAATGTTCTCACCCAGCATCCCCCACTAAATACTCACTAGCTTTGTGTAGCTGTGGAGCACTTGCAAATGTGGCCAGTACAACTGAGGAGCTGAATGCTTAATTGTATTTATGTTCGAATATTGTTAATTGGAAGCACCCTGTGTGGATAGTGGCTGCAGTACAGGGTGGCCAGCACGGTCACAAACCACTGCATATATTTTTGGCTTTCTTCCTGCATGAGATTAAAAGGAAACCAAAGGAAGCAGCCCTATGACCTTCCTGGGCCCATCAGCCTCACTTTGACTGATCTGGGAGAGCAAGCCAATGAGCAAGGCCAGAGAGGATGCTACCACCATCACTCAGGTGTCACGCTAGTGGCTCTATGATAGAAGGGATGGTACTATACTCTCTTTGCTTTTCCCAGAACCTAGAACGTCATGCTGTAGATGTAGTATGACATTTAGAGAGCTAGATTAAGGAAATGAGTTCATTATTTCCTCACTTGATGAACTCTTTTTTGTTTCACTAAATTCTGAGGCTTGCCAATGATATGAGAGCCAGCTTATCTGCAGGGCATGTAGATAAGCTTTGCTCTGAGTCTAAGCATCATTTGATACAATCGCTATAAGCCCAAGTTTGTTCCATAGACATCAGTTTCATGGAATGTTAATGGGTACTAAATATTTAATAAGTCATGTGACCAAAACATGTGGTAAATACCAGATTAAGCAAAATAAAATTTTCTTTCTCTCAGTAAATACCAGTGCCTCTAGTGATGTAAATTGTGCTGCACAAGCAGACAATAACTACATAGTACGTGTTTTCCAACTGCTTTTGCAATAGATCTCGTCTCTTTTCTTTAGTTGAGCACCTGGTCAAGCGACGGTTCACTAGGTCCGTTCTCAGCAAACTACATTTGATTGCTGAGTGGTGAGAACAGAAAGCACTGACAGCCGCCTCCCCCAGTCATTCTCTGACAGTTACCCTGTTGTTTCTTCCCTACAGTCTGACACTCTCAGACCACCATTTTCATGCTAACTTGCTTCCTAGATTATAACTTATGCTGGGATGAAACCCACGGCTGGTGAGGGTTTTGGGCATCTTCTCATAGATGCAGTGCAGCAGCTCACACAGAGACGTGCCAACAAAAAACATGAACTAAAAAATGAACCGGGACCTAGGATTGTGACAGTATCCCTAAGACTGTATGGGACAACCCTTCCCAAGGTCCAAGAATTTGCAAGAGAATCCAGCACTTTCAAACTTCTCACTGTGAATCTGAAATGAGATAGAGACTCTTGAAAGTATATCGCTGAAGAAGAACACTGACAATGAGTGATCCCAGGCAAATGCTATGGGAATACTGTCCCTGGAAGTACAGGGACCAGCAAGCCAGGAGATTGTATTGAAAAAGTGCAGCTCACGCCAGCCTTTGCACCAAGAGTCCAAACACTGCAGTAATGGGGAAGGCAAATGAAGCCCAGCAAATGATAATTGCCCAGCACAGAGTGCAGGAGATGCACAGGGGACACAGACCAGACCTCGTGCAGTGGTGGGCTATGTCTTGCAAGTCACAACAGGCAGAATTCAGCTCTTTATACAGAATGAATGATCATATGGGCCCTGGGGTAGTTAAATGAGTAGCATTTACCTTTAGGTGAATACACTAGCATTTCTCCAGTTCACACACCTTGCTCATCTCTTTCCCAAGGGATGGATATTATCCTTTTCTATAAGTGAGCAAACGAAGGCTGGATTTAGGACTCACTTCTAACCTCCAGACAATATTGCCTTCTAAAATAATTACATCCCCTGAGTGGACAGCCATGCTTTGATAAATACTCCAGGATAAGAGATAGGTGAAAACATCTCCAGTTGGGACCTCAGAGGTAAAAGAACCTCAGTGTGCAATACAGAGAGATCTGTACTGAGAAGGTGGTTGATGTCTGAAAAGTGTACTGAGGAAGACTTCTCTTCCTCTGGGAAATGGGGTAGACAAAAGACAATGTGGGCCAGGGGAACAGTACAGACAAAAGCAGTGTGGCCTGAGGCGGCACACTGTTTCAGAATGAGAGGCCGAGGTCAATCTCTCAATCCGTGTTTGAGTGAATGTTTGAATATTCAAGTCTCAATGTTTGAAAAAGCAGTGACAGCCAGGACTCTCAGGGGTCATAACAAATTATTTCTTCAGAATGTTCTGGCAACAAAAAGCCAATTAAAACCCCAGGAGTTCCTAGGAGTCAATGATGGAACATAGAAAAACTGAGTCCTTCTGAGGCCACAACTCCTCTCTAGGGTTCTTTCTCCTCATTGATTGGATTTAATTGGAAGAAGTAGCCATGGGTAAAGTAACTGTGAGAGCAGCTATCTCACTTAACATGGGCCCCATAATAATTATTGACTGTGCCTTCTATAATAAGCCCTATAATGTATTCCTCTAGCCTCGCAACCTGGGCCTCATATCAGTACCACTCACATGCTGAAACAGTGAGGGAAAAAGTATCAAGCACTGATCACAGACTTACTCAACAATTTACTCCATTCTTGCTGATATGCTGGCCATCATCGAACATCCACATCGCCCCTGGGTAGGAGTAAAGGAAGCAGGGGATGGGGTAGAGAGCAGAGCCTTGGGGTCAGAGTGGCCTATCTTTGGGCTGGTCCAAACCCAACTAGTTCTTCCATTTACTAGCACTCCCCAAATCTCTTTTTCCACTTCTAAGATGTGAGCGCCAACTTTTAGGCTTGATAAAGCAATCAAAATTAATAAAATATATATAAAGAACCTATCAAAAGACCTGCCATACAGTCAGCATTCAGCATAGACTTCTTTTAGATCTTTGGACTTCTGTGCTACCATTCAGGGGGCCTGTCCTATCTTCTCCTCTGAGATGGGTGTGATACTCAAAATGGAGAAGATGGATACTCAAAATTTAGAGGGTGTTTCCTCAAAAATAGTCAAGATGAGGATGTTCCTCTGGCTACAGGAGGCTTGCAGTCTACTTGAGGGCACAAACTGTACAGACATGGTGGAGTCAGAATGACAGCCCATTCAAAGGTGGCTCCTAGGGTGGTCCCTGTGCTACAGGAATTCCACAAGTGTTTAATGTACCTCTCTGGACACAGAGTAACCAAGAACTTGTAGGCCTGAGTTGGGGGAAGGTGGAAAGAGTGAACCTAATAAGTAAATATCCAAAGTGGAAATACTCTTGGTGTGAACAGGGAATTTAACTACTAAGACTGCTAGTAATCAAGCATTAGTTCTCTGCTTGTTAACAGAATGAACTGCAGAAAAGTCTAGAAGGCTCAGATTTGGAAGTGGAACCATGACTTCTCAGAGGTTCAGGTGGAGTTTTGCATGTGGCTGGAAGTGTGTCGATGTGGATGAGCATGCACAGCTCTGAGGTGGAGCCATCAGCCTTTAAATCTCACATAAATATTAGTCTTTTGGTGAAACCAAAGCTAAAGGTGTCATGTGGCTTCATTTTAAACCAGTGCTTCATTCAAACCTGTGGAAGCAGAAGACGCCCTAGAGCTAACAACCATTCCAATGCTCCTTACTCCTCCAGAGAACCTGTTTGCATTTCCTGAGCAGATTTGACTGACCTTGTCAGATACAAAAGTTACATTTCTTGTTATATAAGTCTTGCTTTATCTTGCTCTTAACCACCCAGCAGAAAAGTATAAACATGATGTTTAAAAAGTAAAGCCAGCGCGCTGAGGAGTTAGCTCAATAGAATAAGTGCTTGCAAGTGTAAAGTCCTGAGTTCAATTCTTGGTACTGCAAAAAAAAACAAAAGTAAAGCCATGGTAATATGCTGAGCTGTAAAAGTTTCAAGTCAACAACTTCTGATATTGCCAGCCCTGCAGATAATCCACTAAAATTATGGACTACTGGACTATATTGGATTATTTTGCTGAATTCACGCACCTACAATATTTGAATGGCAATGGAACACCCATCTCTGACAAAACTAAACAAAAAAGGAGGATATAAATGAAGGACCATTTTGTTGTGAATATATATATATATATATACCAAATAGGATAGATATACAGCTACTTTCTCTTAGTTTAATGAAAAGACAAGTTTGAACTAATAGTGTTTGGGCAGGATATCATGTCTGCATCTTGTACTATGAATGACTACTGTGAAGACAATAATATGCAAAGTATTAATTATTGTAATAATAATACATTTCTTGTTATATAAGTCTTGGGACACTACTGTAGGCAACTTTCTCTCCAGAACATGCAAAGTTTCTGGCTTCAAGCAGCTAAGTTGATTAAACCACAAGATACATCTTCCATGTCTGTCTTTAATCCTACTAACCTGTTTTGAAACTGTCTCACAGCTATTTCTTTCTCAATAAAATTAATTTTAAAAAAGAAAATCTGGGCTCTCATGATAGGATAGATGTGGAAGTTGCTTTCTGCATATGCTCATCTTCCTTCATGGTTTCCCATGACTCCAGGAAGAGCAAGTGCAGACAAGATCAGAGAAGCCATCATGCGCCAATGCAATGCTTAGTGATAAACCACTCCAAGAAGATGAGGTGGAAGAGACCAATTGATATGAGGCACAGGCAGTGAAATGTCATTAAGTCATGATCAGTTTATGCAGAATGGCTGCCAAGTTAAAACCAGAGCTACTCTCTGCCCCTACAGAGCCCTCCACACAGAGCCATGCCAGCTAATCCAGGTCTGCTTCTCTGGTACTTGGGGGTCTATTTGAACAGCTACTGCCTCAGAACCCACTCCTCCTGTACTGCTATTTGCAACCAGCCAAGCTCTAGCCCCACATTCTTTCTGAACTGGGGCGTAACCAGTTCTTACATAGACATGTATTACTCCTGCCTACCTGTGGCATCGCCACAAATATTATCAGGTCTGTTTCATCAATCTCCTCCCAGTTGGGAATACATTTCAAGTATTTTGTTGCTAATCAGTATACCACATGTTCTGGATGTAGGGTCCAGCCAAGAGTCCAAAAGACAGTTACTGGGACACTACTGTAGGCAACTTTCTCTCCAGAACATGCAAAGTTTCTGGCTTCAAGCAGCTAAGTTGATTAAACCACAAGATACATCTTCCATGTCTGTCTTTAATCCAGTTGAAGAATAGTTACTTGTTGTGAAATGATTCAAAAGCAGCTGAGTTCACTGAGTGCCTGTATGCCTTGCAACATCTCGAGACAATGACTATGTTCCTTTTTCCTTTCCCCCTGGAAGACTCCCAGCACTGATACTCCAAGAAAGAAATAGATTAAGGTAAGGTGGTGCACACCTGTAATTCCAGGACTCTGATAAGGTGCAGCAGGATGATGGCAAGTTTAAAGCCAGCTTGGGCAACTTAACAACTTTACAATTCCTTGTCACAAAATGAAAAAGGCTGGGTGTACAGTTAAGGGCAAAGATCCTGGGCTCAAGCCCCACTAATACAGACAATGGTTTCAAAGTTTCCTCTTGGCACCAGTAGAACAGAAAGTGTTATTCCCTTTTGTGTTGCTACACAGTATTTGATTTTCAAAAATTTATTTATTTACTTATTTGGTACAGAGTCTCACTACACAGATTGGACTCATAGTGATTCTCCTCTCTCAGCCTCCCCAGAAGTGGGATTATAAGATTGGGCCACCATACCTGGTCTCAGTGGCTGGCTCAGCATGCCTGTATGGTACTTAGTGCCAGAGATCAAACCCAGGTCCTTGTGCTTGTGAGGGGGAGCTCAGATTGCCAAGCTAATCCCCAGCCCTTTGCTCAGTGTTTGCTTCTCTTGTAGCCTGAATCTCTCCATAGTGACGTGCTTTGTTGATACCTCTGCCTTCTGTACTGGACTGGAGCTGTTTCAGTACCCATGACTTTCTCACCTCTACATCTTGGCATGCAGTCTGCTGCCTGAATCAACCTGCTCTTGCTGAGTAAGGGAGATGAGTGAGTAGACTTGTTACAGGACACACACACGAACATGCATTCCCTCTGCTCTCCCACCTTGATCTCATCCTTTATCTGGGTCTAGCCTAGCACTCACAGTTTGTATTGGACCTTTGTAACAGGAGAAGAAGGCTATGTTTACATATCTCCAAATAACAGCCATACTCTGCTCCAGTGAAAGGGACTTATGCAATTTTAAGTGCTTACCTGTGCTTTTCTTTTCTTTTTATACCAAAAATAAAGTAACTTTATGAAGTTACTACTTCAGACTTCAGTCCTCACATTGATTTCCTTAAAAAACATCAGTTTGGGATATATTATGCAAAGTGAGTTCACACAATAAACAGGAAAGGGGCTGTGTGGTTCAGGGAGAAGGTCAACATTCATCTCTGCCCAGGCTTCCTAGGAGACCAGATACCACACGAGGTGAGCAGTCCCACAGACAGCCAGGCATCCGGAAGCTGCCATCTCCCAAAGGAAGCTCCATGCTCTGGACCACTCAAAACCAGAACAGAAGCAAAAGCACACAGCTCACCGTTCATTCACCTTGCCGCAGCCTCCCTGAGCATCAGCCCCAGGGACCTTCATTAAGCATTTCATTCCTTGGTGCAAAAAGTTAGGCATAATATCAAAGAGATCTGGGTATTATAAAACCCACTTAGAAATTGACTTTCCACATGTATTGGAGCGATGCACATCAGTAGTGACCTGGGTGAAACGGCATTTGGTGTAGGCATCCTGCACAGATGGGAGACTTCAAATATTTGGAAATTATTTGGCTTTTCAGCCTCAGCCTCCCTGGCTACCCAAGAACCTATGCTTTTCTATGAGGGAAACTTGACACAATGTATAATATCCTCTCCATTGTAGAAAAAAGTTGACCAACTATCTTCTGAGCCCAAGAATACCACAGATAAAACAGTGCTACCCAGCTTTCTCCTACAGAGAGAACCATATGGACCAGCCATTCACCTTTATCCTGGTGGTAAAATTCCCACATTCCTGGGCCATGATAAAGAAAATCACCACGACAATTGCAGAAGACCAATATAGAAACCCAAAGAAGGAGCACTAAAATCCCTAGGAAATATCCCCTGATCACTATAAGTCCCGTGCCATCCGGCCATTGCCTCCTCCCCAGCTTAAACTATTCCTGTGACCATCACAGTCTCCATAACTAGAGAAGCTGGTTTGAAAGCTGCTGCCCCCTAACTTCTCCTATTCTTTGCCCAAAATTACAATTTGCACTGCTGCTTGACCATGCTTAGTTTCCTTTCTTGGCCCTTATGGCTCTGAGAGCAGAAGAAAGGACACTGTTTGGGTCAAAATTGCTGGCTCCTACACTGGCCAGTCCATTTGGATATTTTCTTGAATTTCTGGGGAGATATAAAGTCAGTCAGTGGACAACTAAATCACGCACTGTGCACAATTCTCTCAGGTCTCTTTGGGACCTGTCCTTTGTTACCACGTGCTTCTCTCCTGTCTTTCTGAAGCAGCAGCCTCCTCATGACAAGACCTAACATCGTTGGCCTTACTGTATTCCTTTGCCTGGGGGACTTAAGTTCTAAACTTCTTTTTATTCTTTTTTTGTTTGTTTGTTTCCTTGCACGTTTGAGGATCAAACTGCATTTATTAAGATTTCCCTCTTCTGCCTGGTACTGGAGAACCAGGATCATTGCTCTGAATAGATAGCATCCCAGTCCAAACAAACAAAAGATAATTAACACGTTCTGTGAAAATAGGTCACCCTTTCCTACTAAGTGCATAAAATACATGTGAGTTCAAAATACTAAAACTGGTTTCAGAAGCTTTAATAATATTTTTCCAGATCCTTTAGATTGTTCAGACCTTGGATGCTCAACCACAGCCTAGAAGGCAATGAGTGATCATCCAAATAATCAAGTCATCAATTCCTGTGATTAACATGGCTGCCTATCAGTCACGCATCAAATACATTCCTTGTCCCAGCACTTCCACTTACTATGGTACCTTAGAAAAGTTATCTAATGCAAAGAATGGAGAAAAATATGCCAGACATAGACTAGTGACCTGGGTGTCAGCATCAAGGACAAATGTGTATTTAATTAAAATCATAGAAAAACTAAATGGGAAAGAGAAATATGTAAAGAAATAATGCATGAAAATCCCTAAACGTGAGAAAAATATTAATTGATGGATTCAAGAAACTTAATGAACATATATTCAGATAAATATAAAGAAAAATGTGCCTCATATTAAAGCTACTGAGAGACATTCTTGACTTCTTTTATGAAAAATGTGGTGGTATCTTCCTCTTTCAAGAGTTTGAGGCATGTAGGGACAAAATTGATAAGCCTTAGGCTAACGCTGCTGGTGCATTATTTGGTGCCAGACACTGCCCTTTCAGTGAGTGGCAGATACTGCTATTTTCCAGAGGGCTTTGTTCAGCCATCTTGCTTTCCCAACTGTCTTGCTGCATAACAACGATAACAGTTCAGAATACGGAGCGCTAGATTTTAAGGAAGGAGTTTAATAGGAGCCTGTGGCCATGGGAGGGAAGAATTAAGGCAGGTAAGCAGTAAGTGGTGGGTTTCCATAAATCATGTAGATTTTAATTGGAAGCACTGGCGTCTCCTATGGCTGGAAGACAAGAAGACAGGCAGTTCATTTCATTGATATATCAGCCTGATCAGATGGGATTGAGAACCTGGAGAGGGGGCTAGCAGAGACTGATCATCTATAACCGAGACTTAAGGAAATCAATTAGCTGTTGATGAAGGCTCATGAGGAATCTATGCTGTCCTATATTCCTAGGCAGGATGACTGGGGAGGGAGAGCTGCTGAGGGGATTCACAGTGATTTTCCAGCAAGAGGTGATATTCCAGCTATCTTGGGCTCAGAAAGGGAGGAAGAAAAGCAGGGGAGGAGGACAAAATAAAAAGTCAACAAATTAATACTTTTCTAATCCAAATCTGTGGAAGTCTTTGGAGGAAGAAGCCAGAATCTACTGGTTTGTTTTATTCCAGGTCTTCCAGCCTCTCTGTACATGGAAATTACAGTTGGCTCTGAGGTGAAACTTGGCCCATTCTGATTTTTGCCATCATAACCTTGGAGCTTCTCACCAGCTTTCATTCAGCCTTCCCCTTCTCTCATGTATTTAACACTCCATGTTTGGATGGTTTTCTATCATCCCTGTGGATTTCCTAGGCAAACACCTCCAGGCACCATGGGTGAGCAGTTCAGGTAAGGAGCACAGACCGGCAGGAAATCCTCACACATTACTAGAACCCTGTCTCACTATTAGACCACGAACTTCACACCAGCCTAAGATGGAATGTGATACATTGGCAGGCCTAGCGTACAAGTGTGTGTGTGTGTGTGTGCATGCACACAAGTGCACACACACATGCACGCAGGAATGCACGTGTGTGCACACACACAGACTACTGCTGGCATTTGAACCTCCTAAGATGACTCACTCCATTAAGAATAAGATTTCTGTTTTCAGCTTTGCCACTTTATCTCTAAGCTGCATAACTTCACAGTTAAATTATTGGCATTAGTTTCATTTTGAAGAAACATGGTCAGCAACTCTGGTACATTAAACATCTTTAAAATCTTATTAATCTCTTAAAATCTTTACTAATGTAGAACCAGTCTTAATGTGTAGCTAATTGTACCCACATATGGGTCCTCAGGACTCATTATTTACAAACTATCCAACAAGACTGAGAAAACAGAAGCCTTTTATTCCAAAACCATACATCTTCAGGGCAGGTAGGTGTTACATTTGTATAATAAAGTGATTGTTTGCCTAGCTATATGACTCAGGTAGTTTTAAATAAGTACCAAAAATGTGACATCAAAACTTAATTCTTCTCCCAGAGTAGGTTGATAAATCTAGCCAAACACCTTTATTTTTTTACTGTACATTAAGGGAACATTTTTATTTAGTAGAGTCATAGATCTTCCCATTATTGGGAAGTGTGTCCTTATATGGCTTTTTTGTTTTCAGAATTGCCACAGGAAGCCATCCATTAGCTGCAAGTTCTGTGGAAGCTACTCCAGAGGAGAAGACTGTGCCCAAATTCAATATAAATTAATTGACGGCCTCACATGGTGTCCTTACGCCCTATTCTCCAAAGACTTGGTCTGTAGAAGAGAAAATTTTTGCTTTCAAAAGGATCATCCAAGATTTTTGTGACAGGATAATGATCATATGGCTCCCTAAACTATCCTTTTTTCTTCAGTGTTCCTTGAAATTTTCCATAATAAGTAGTCCTTTAAAAGAAATTGGCAAAATGTGGGGAAGGAGACCCATAGGGAAAATATTAAAATTCATTCCTGTGGATACCTGAGCAGCCACTGACTCCCAAACTCTGAGAGCTAAGTAGTAGGGAGCAGAGGCTTCCCTTCTAAGGGCCTGCCAAATAGCTCAGTGGATTAAAGCACCTGCAAGCAGGTGCAGGGGTTGGGGGTTCAATCCCCAGGCCTGTGCCAGCCCAGGCCCCAGGGCACACTGAGACAGGGATTGAGACTGGGTGTGGTGAAGCACGCCTATAATCCCAGCTCATGGGAGGCTGTAAACAGGAGAATCACTATGAGTCTGATCTAGTAGTGAGACCCTGAACACCCTGTAGACCCTTCCTTAAAAAATACAAGAAAGACAGACAGACAGACAGACAGACAGACAGACAGACAGACAGACAGACAGAAAGAAAGAAAGAAAGAAAGAAAGAAAGAAAGAAAGAAAGAAAGAAAGAAAGAAAGAAAGAAAGAAGCTTTCCTTCTAGTTGATGGAGTTGATACATGCTGCAGACTGCAGTTAGCTCTCCCAAAACTCTTACATTAAAGAAAAGACCCATCAGGTGAAGGCATTTTGAAGCATAGCAGAAGTAGCTTTGGGAAATCAGTAGGTGTCTCCATGAAGAGGATTGGTATCCTTCTAAAGAAAGTAATGAGACTGATCGGTCTTGTTTGCCCAGTGCCATTGAAAATACATTGTAAATGTATTGTCAGGCAATGAAGAGGGTTCCCATCAGACAGTGTCTCCAGGCTCCTTGATGTTAGTCATCCAGCCCTGAGAGCCTAGAAACCAGTGTGTGCCTCTGGTCTACAGTGTTTTAATACAGCAGGCTTAGCTGAGACAGTCCTATGACTTGTGTGTGGAGACTGCAGCCCATGCCTGTGCCATCACCAAACTGTGCTGGGGACAAAGTTAAAGAACTAATATAAGTGAATTCTGGGCACCAGGAAATTGCCTAAAGAAGGTGATTCTCCAGTGAATACTAAAAATGATCATAGCTTCAAAGTCCCAAGGAAAGTCTGTGGACATGCAGAAGAGAACACAGGAGTGAAGGAGAGGGAGCTAGAGAGTGCTCAATGGTCTTTAAGTTTTCTGAACTAGTAAGTTGAGAGGAAAATAAAGCTACTAACCTGAGCGTCAAAACAAGCACAATGCCTTAAAAAAAAATTCCATCTGGAAAACTAGAAAGTCATTCAAAAAATGAGATAAAGGGATAGCATATTCTCAGCCTAGTTTTAAAAATAAATAATGTTGGTAGCAATGTGAAATAGGAATGAAAAAGATCAACACTGCAGATACTTAGATATGAACATTTTTAATCTATCCACTTCTTTATCTGGACTCTGGCACTAATATTTCTTGCTCTGAAAATAAGCAACAGCTTCCTGTCTGATTTTTTATGTATCTATTCTAACATTAAGTTTTGTCCCTCCCATTTTAGCTGTTATTTGAACTTTTCCTCCCTTAGCTCTTGAACTTCTCAAAGTGATTTTGTTGTCCCCACTTCAAGAGGTGGAGTCTATGTCCCACCTATAAATCTGGACTAGCCATGACATGTGTTGATCCACAGAATGTGGTGCAATGACACAAGGTGGTTTTTAAAGCTGTACATTAGTCAAGCAAGCTGAAAAAAATAAGAGGCTTGGAGGTCCAGCTGTGCTTTCATAAAATGCTGCTGCCGCCATCTGTGGAAGTAGGGATAAACTCTAAAGGACAGAAAATGGCAAGAAGAGCAATATTGTCCCCTCTAAGGCCCTAGACTAGGACTGATCCCATCTGAGCTCCTTTGGTCCTAGAGTTGCTCATGGATAACCACAACCATAGAGCTGACATGAGATCAAAGGATATCAGAACTTTCAGTCAGACTAACTCAACATGGGGAACTCTAAGTCTGCCATAAATTCTTGTTTTGACTACATAATTTTGTGGAGATTTATTGTGCAGGTGTAAATAACAGACAGAGAATCTGGTGCCAGAAGTGGGATATACCAATAGCAAAATGTAAAACATGTGGCATTCGCCTTGGGGGCAGGTAGTAAACAGAAATGAGGGAAATGGTGATGAGACAAGGCTAAGAACCGGGTAGCTACGTCCTACAGTGGAAAGAATAGTAACAAAAGATGTCATTGGAAAATTTAAAAGATAGATAGTAGAAATAGGAAACTCATAGACCTAGCTAAAGCAACCTCTAGATAAAAATTTAAAAGTTACAATAGAATTCTCTGGCTGTTGATGATAAGGTACAAGCATAGAAAGATAAAGTTAAAAAAATTATTTAATTTTCATACAAAGCTCATATAAAATATGGAAAGGAAATTTTAGGAATTTTTTTTAAAAGTGTCATTCACTCTTAATCTCCTCTGCTAGTAAAAATAATTATACATTTCATGAAATATCCCTAGATCTAAGATCAAGTGAAATTTGCAACAATGAGATCCTTATTTATGGTCTGAAACATTAAGGTTGTGAATTATGATTTTCTCTGTGCAATAAAAGAAAGTACAGGAAATTAGGGCTGTAATCCATGGAAGGCACACATGTAGCTCAAAATTAACCTAATTTATATCCAAAAAGTTAAATGTGTGATCTTTGAGGCCTGGAGTAAACTCAGTGCCATTTAGGAAGCCCATGAAATATTTAAGAGTACTATATTCTGTTAATAACAACACTGGCAGCTTAGACTACAAGAGATTCAGACTGTTCCAACAGAAAAGAGGTCATGGTGTCTCTGCATATGGAACCAAAGCACACCGAGAAAGCTACTTAACTACCATAGAATATTTCTCACAAAAAGATAAAAGATTTTCTTTTTTAGCAGATGAAGTCAGGATTACAGAAGTAAAGAAAAATAATGGACAATGGAACTACTCCTAGATGGAATAAAGAGGCATTATTACTAAAAGTAATTCTCAATTTCTAGATCAGCAAAGATCAAGAGCAGATGCTTGGGTGGACCCCAGAAACCATGTTCACCAGGCCTCCTACATGTTCCCATTTCTCCTGTGGACAAGCCTCTCTCACAGCTACACGTGGAGTGTGAGATGAGTGTGTAACTGGCCAGGACACTAGTGACCTGCCTTTTCCATCCAGGCCCCACTTCCTACAACACATTCAGCTATAAACTCACTGGTAGACTGATCCACTGATGAGTATAGAAACCCCATGATCTATTTTCCAAGCCAACCATGGAAAAGTATGAAGCCTTCAGGGAATTTCTAGATTGAACCACAACAACAGCTCTTGGCCATGATGAGGATGAAGAGATGGGGAGTCGGGAGATGGAACTTTCCAAAAGGCTCCATAGAAGAGCATTCTGAACTTTGGCCCTGCTGAAGATTTCTAAAAGTTCTAAAAGTAGTAACAGAGAGAATTATACATAGATGAGGAAAAGGGACAACAAGGAATGAAATGAACCTTGATTGAGATGAGAAAGACCAGTGATCTGGGGGAAATGGATGAAGAGGAGAATCTGAGGCCTACAGACAGAAATAGACTCAGCCATTGACACAGCCTCTGGCCCTGCAGTAGAGCTCTCATTGTACAGAGCAGTATGATCTTCTCTGGGATGCCATCTTTTTAGTCAGGTGTGGGATTTGATTTACTTGTGGGATTTGATAAGATGTGAGTAAATGTGGCTTCTGCCACTGCCAAGAAGAGGCTGACACAACACAGTTCTCTAAAGGTGTTTTTTCCTTCTCCTATGAACTTAGAAATGTCCCAGTTAGAAGTTGGTCCATCCTCACAGGGTCCAAAAATACAGCAACATGAGCAGAGCCAATCAACAATGGACACTAGAGCACCTCAAGGAAAATAAGTCTTTGTCATTGTGAACCAGGGGGAATTTGGAGTTTGCTGTTGTTGTTGCAGCATAACTCAGACTGTCCTGACTGAGCAATATGTTTGGACTTCTGCTGCTCCTTCAGGAAGCTGGGCAAGGCACTGATGTAACCTAAGATCCTTCAGTGCATCTTTGGGGGTCTCCAAGGAGCTGGAAGAGAGTCACTAGCGTCAAAGTGAACATGGCACTTTCAGATTTATTATTCCGTACTCCATCCCTGAGATTTTTCTCAAATTTCCTAGAGAAGGAAATTAAAAAACAGAAGTTAAAGCGTTTCACTCCCAGGGACTGTGTCAAGTCGGATTTGCCCAGGCCTGACTCATGTGTATTCTTCAAGCAGAACTGCAACATACCACATGTGCACTAACCATTCATTCATTCATTCATTCATTCATTCATTTATTCATTTGGTGATATATGTTGAGAGTCACCCAAGAGTCAGAGACTGTGATAGGTATTGTAAAATCTTGTACAGATAGACACAATGCCTGTTGTTGCAGAACGTAGAGTCTATTGACTGTATTCAATATTATTCTGTTATTATCTCAAATAATAAATAATACCAGAGAAAGGAAAATAGTAAGATCAACACTCATATGAGAGATACTGTCCCATTAGGACTTATAGCAAAGAAACCTGGCTTAGAGACATTTACCAAGATATTTACTTATACCATACCACACCCTCTGCTTCACCCTGAAAGTAAGGGTAGTGTGATGCTAAATGTGTCCTCTGAGAACTCTTCTTCTCTGGTAAGCACAGCAAGGCTGGGAGACACATGTCACATCAGTAAGCTTCAGGAGGAAAACCGGCCACTTGGAGACACAGATCTAAGGCCAGACTCGAGTTTTAGAGGCTGTGACCTTTGGATGCTCTATAAAGGAGAAGTTTCTTAGGCATATGGAAGAAAAATGGCCTGACACCACTGTAGGGAGACATAATGTTGCAATAGTGGCTGTTCAGAAAGAGGACCTCTTAGTTTGCTGCCATATAATATCATGTTACTAAAAGTTCAAGATTATTTCTACTTGAGATTTAGAGTTAATTTTCATTTCCATAGATCAGTCATGTCTTTCCAAGTCAGTGTGTATCCACATATCTTGAAACACACTTATAAAGAATATTTGTGATTATCAGAAATAAAGAATTGCCTCTCAGACAAGGAAGAACTATTTAGATTAGAAATTAAACCATTTTATTTTCAGGGGAGAAATTCAGCACCATGCCCCTGGCTCTCTCCTGATGGTCAGCAGGAGTATGATGTCTGACTATGCAAGACTGAAGTCCCCAGACTTACAGCTGGGGCACCCAGTTACACTGTATGGTCACAGTCAAGTTCAAGAGCTCCTCCTTGGTTGGAAAGAACTCATTTCAACCAGAGAAGCTAAAGGTCAATGGCCTCTCGAATGAAACAGATAAGGCAAACAGAGAGCTCTTGTCAGAAACAAATGTGTCCCTCCCTCCTGGAACACTTACAGATGTTATCAATAGGAAGCCAGTTGGGTCTACATGAGATCCTGAGAAGTACTATTAACCAGACACTTGGCAGGTGATTTATTTATCTCCCACTAAATTCAACAAAGACATCCATATATAAATAAGCAAAAACAATGTGACTTGGTAACTTCTCACTGGATAGAAAGCCATTGTTACCCTTATCTTTCAGTGATGTTTTATTTCCAACTGATAACAAGTTATGGGATTGTCACATGCCTCAGCTCTGACAGATCAGAAGAGACAAATTGTGCTTCAGCTCACATCCCGGACTCAAGGACTTGGTGGTAGCTATCTGAGGCCCATGCCCTCCCCTCCGTGCCTCTCTTTTCAGTGCTTCTGGGGGAGGCATGGTCAAAGACTCATGAAGGAGGCAGCATTTCCCAACATTCCCCAAAGTTTCCATCTTCCTTTTGGCCATTTACTAAAGGAGCATGTTCAACTTGGCTTAGAGACATGCACGTAATGGCAGAACTGGGAACTGGAGTTTCAGGTTTAGCAGTAAAAATCAGATCTCATTTTTTAAAATTTTTGTAGTATTGATTTTACTGGTTATGGTGGTGGTGGTGGTGGTGGTGGTGGTGG
>PVKA01014953.1:0-51202 GCA_004027165.1 Ctenomys sociabilis | reverse complement strand
GAGAGAGAGAGAGAGAGAGAGAGAGAGAGAGAGAGAGAGAGAGAGAGAGAGAGAGAAAGAGACTCTAGAACTCAGAGTTTGCAGGGTTTCATTTCTTTGTGTATATCCTCCACATGCTAATGAGGAAGCTGATAAAATAAACACAAATGCACAGATAGGCCACAACCTAATTCCTGAGAAATCAAGAAAACTCTTGAAAACAGTCAGAGATTAATTCTTCAAAGCATTTTTTCTTTCAGTGTGGGTTTTGTCCTTGAACTCTCTGCCTACCCTATGTCTTCAAGATTTCTGTGTGCTTTGTCTTACAGGAAATTTAGTCTTTTTGTTCTAATATTTATATCTTTGATCCATTTCAGCTCTAGTTTAGTGCATGGTGATAGACATGGGTCTAGTTTTAGTCTTTGGCTTATAGACAGCCAGTTATTCCAGGACTTTTATTGAAAAGGCTATCTTTCCTCCACTAGAAATAGTCTCTTTGTCAAAGATAAGGTGGCTGAGTATGTTTGTAGTTGAGCCTATGTCTTCTAATCCATTGCATTTGTCATGCTTTGTGTCTTTTCCTTCTGTGTTCGGATTGCTTTTTCTATTCTAGGTCTCTGCTGTTTCCAAATGAATTTTAGAAATGTTTTCTCTGCTTCTGTGATGTATGGTAATGGTATTTTGAATAGGATTGTACTAAATTTGTATAACTGCTTTGGGAATGTGGCCAGTTTCATTATGTTGCTTCTTCCTATCCATAAGTAAGGGACATCTTTCCATTTTCTGATGGCTCCTTCAGTGTCCTTTTTCAGAGTACTAAAATTTTCAACATACAGATCTTTAATATCCTTTGTTCAATTGATTCCTAAGTATTTTGTATGTTCCCTGCTGTTGTGAAGAGTATATTTCCCCTTGTTTCTTTCTCAATGAACTTATTGCTGGGTACAGGAAAGCTACTGAGGTTTGAGTGCTGTCCTGTGTGGGCTCTGGGAGGAAGTGTGGACTGGGGGCACCTTGACTTTGTCTTGTGCGGAGCCCGCTGCACTGTGTGAAGACTCCGGAGCTGAGGCCTCTGAGGAAGAAAGGGACAGTGTTGTTTGTCTGCAATGCGCGTGACCAAAATACATGTGTGCAAAGCTAACAGTATGATCTACCATGAAAGCCACTGAGTCACTTGAAATATTGCACTTGACAAATCCAGAGATTTGAACATGGGTTATTAGCTGCTTTCCACACATTGTGCTGAACAAATGATTCAACTGACTGAAAGATGTGGCATCTTTATTTCCTTTTGGGGGCTGGGGATACCGAGAACTGAAAACAGGTCCTCACACTTGCCAGGCTGGCACTGTGCAACTGAGCTCTATCCCCAGCCCAAACCACGGAATCTCAAGTAGCAACAAAAGACAAGTTGGATGGCAAAGGGATTGCTGCAGTTTCCCTGTGAAGTGTCCTTTGTGGCTCAAATCTTAGTGACGCAGTCTCTACTCTGGTGGTACTGAGAAGCAATAGAAACTTTCAGGAGACATGGGTGTCCCAGAGTGCCTCACTGCCTGGCCAACTGCCTATAGTGGTAGCTTTGGTTTTCTTTTTTGGCAGAACCTGGAATTGAACTCAGGCCCTTGCATTTGCCAGGGAAGCACTTATTCTACTGAGCCATCTCCTGGGCCCCAAGTGTAGCAGTGGCTTTGAAACAAGGTTGAAACCCACTAAAATCATGGGTCAAAATCTTTCCTCTTCCAAATTGAGTATTTCAGTATTTTCTACATCTTCACTAGAGGTACTTTCAACTGTTTCCCTCTAGCTCAACCAACTTTGGATATAACACCAGCCAACATGGAGTCAGCAGCATGGCAGGATACAGGTTAAAGAGTGCTTAAAGTAAAATAGAACTGTGCAGTTACCTAAATATTTGCTGCGATTCTTCATATTTAAATGTACATTGGTTTGATAAAATTTCAAATGCCTTTGAAACTTCCTAAAATTTTCTGTTTTGACTGATGAATCAGAAAGCAGGTCTTTAACAAAATCTTTTAAGGTTTCTGAATCATATTTTACACTAACGAATATCAGAAATGAAGCTTTTTTATATTCAACTTAAGTTTTACTTTTTCAGGCTATTATAAATAAAGACTATTCCTTCAAACAGTATCCCACTTCACTGAAATCTTTCTCATACACAGAGGTTGAAGCAATACAATGGCCAGAGGACATTTCCTGGGTAGTGTTCACCCTTGTAGCACACACTTTCCTGCCTGTGAAAGAAAACTAAGCTGTTATTTTGGAATTTACAAACTAAGTAAAAAATAGTGAATTAAAGTTACTGCAATTTTCTGTCTGTCATGTAGATCACAGGTCAGCGACACAGTACAAAGGAATTCATTTGGAAATGCTTTATATGAAGATTTTGTTACAATTTTCGATAAGAATGATGAAAATGCTGTGATAGGTATAAATTAATTTCTGTGGTACTGGGACAATGTTTTAATACAATGACTCACCTCAAAGTGCAATGAGCATAGAACAGAGGCAAAAACAGAATAGAACAAAAGGCCAACCAGTTGGAAAGTGATATAAAGACTGAATGATGAAGCAAGCATGCAGTCATACAACATTTTAGATGCTCTTTAATAAAACAGAAGGAAGAGCCGCTTTGTGCTTTGCCTTCTAAAAGTAGTACATTCTCCGTTAATCCTAGTGAGACATCTGTAAAGATTGTAGAAAAGACTCCATGGATCATCTGAAAGTGTAACTTTTCAAGAACAAAGACAATGATAAACAAAGTTATGAACCTGAGTCAAAGATCTGTTTAAACTGCTAACAAAAGCCCTGGGAAGAGCACTATACTGTTTTAAAAGGCAATTTGAAGATACGAAGTATACAGTGAGAGAGAGAAAGCTGGAATAAGCTTCCCAGTTTAGGTAGAGAACTGCTTAGATGATACTCTGCGGTTAATCAGCTTCCCAGATAAGGTTACAGGAAAAAAAAAATAACAGGCATGTACGAACCTTTACATATTCTTGTATTGAAACTATAATGATTATAAAAAGCAAGTAAAAGTTATTCCATTGGGGAAGTAAATAACCTAAGTTTTATTCTTTTTTTATTATGTAAGTTTCTGTATCAGAACTGTTTTGACCACATCCTAAATCTTCGATATGTTGCGTTTTTATCATCCTGTCTCTAGGTATTTGTGATGTTCTCAGTAACCTTCTTCCTTATCAACAGGTCGTTCAGGACAGTGAGGAAACCAGCACAGACAGGGCATGATATGGCCACGAACAGTGGCGTGGCCTGAGTCACACCATCCTATGCATTCGGCTCAGTCTTGATGACGAAAACACTGACCTGACAGCCACAGACTGCAGATCTGTACTCTTCTGTTTCTCTGCTGTTTTTAGTTTCATTCCACTGTGGTTGAAAACCACCCTTTGATTTCAGGGTTGTCTCCATCAGAGCTGCTTTGTTGCCTCATGGGAACCCCCTGCACGCTGCAGCAGAACGTGCAAATGCACACTGCAGGTTTATTCCATTAGTTACATCTTTTCTTTCTTAATTGTCATTTATGTCTGCATGTTGTGCAGTGAGGTATTGATGTCTCCAGCACGACACAGAAGTGTCCCTTCAATTCTGTCAATCTTAGCACATGAAAATTTTAAATTATTCTAATCTTTATGAATGTTTCCTTTTATCTGTGTATTTCTATAATAGCAGTTAACACCTTGTCCTTTATCTCACAGTACTTTTCGTCTCTTTCCTCTGATATTATTCTACCTGCCTGAAGCTGCCTTGTATCGCTATTTGCATAGAACATATTTCACATTTTTATTCTCAGACTGTGTCTTTACATCTAAAATGAGTTTTCTAGAGCAATAGCTCATGGACTAGTTTTACTTTGTAATTTGCTTTGAGTCTCTGACTTTGGGTTGGAAAGTCCAGCCTTTCCACTGCAGTAGCTCCAGCACTATCAGTGAAGTGCTTATTCTGCCCTGTGGTGTTTCTTCAGTCTATTTGTGGTCATACAATTCTTCCCCTTCCTCCATCACTGCTTTTGTGTCTGTGGAACCAACCTATGTCACGTGTCCTTTTATTCAGGAGCTATTTCTTCGTGGATATATTTTCATCATGAAGAATGAAAGCATGATTTTCATTTATCTGACAATTATTAACTTTAAAATGTGACTTAATAGCAGGTAAGTTTATTTCCTGAGCTCTGAATTCACAGTTTGTAAAGCAAAGTTTCCTCTGTGCAGGGTACATGAAGAAACGTCTCTTTAGTGGCTTTTATACACCCGGTACAGGTGTTCAATGCACGTTGTGAGCATTGATTTCAGACATCAGTTTGTGTGGGCTAAGGAATACTCAGCTATTTCACAGAGTCTTACTACTCTGAATTATTGCAATAATTATGCTCGATGCTTTAGTGAACACTAAAGCCATCTTTATTAGCTACAAAGGACATGCAAGTGCCTTGGCCTTGATAGAGTGATTAAGCTATCCAAGTTTATCTGTGGCTATCTTGGAGGAGGAGTTTGTGTGAGTGTGTGTGTGTGTGCTCATGTGCGTATGTGTGCTGGAGGACTGATTGGGAATGTGCTGTCCAGGCAGTTGGGCACCCTCCCCTCAGAGGGGCACTGGGATAGAAGCAAAATCAAAGGCAGGCACTGCTTCCCCTCTGCTGGAGCCAGCCTGTGCTCCTCTGCCTTGGCATGTCCACAGCCCAGCGTCTGCAGTGTTTTCACCACGGGGCTTCGAGCAGTGCTCTTCTGGGACTTGTGGGCTTCAGATGGGAACTGAGAGTTGCATCATTAGCTTCCTTGGATGTGATTTTTTTTTTTTCAGTTTATATAAAGCTACTCTCCTGATTTCCCTGTGGTCCAATCTAGGATCCCTGTATCAGTCAGAGTTTTCTTGAAGAAAAATTTTGACACAGATATTGTACTGTATAAGAAATTGCAAGCTCGCCTTGTGATGGTCAGTCATAGGGTCCGGTGAGGGAGCACGCAGGAGGAATCTGCACACTGGCAACCGAGGGCTCAGTCCACTGGAGCTCACCGCAGTGTCCCATGCACATCCATAGAGGAGGCTGATGGATCTCTGACAGAGGCTGGTGAATCTACACTGGGAGGCTTAAGGACCCATGATGGGAGCCTAAGAATACACTAGAAGCTGGGAGATGATGTCCAGGATGATGGCGAAGACTGCAGCTCCTCCAAAGAATGGAAGCCCCTCTGTCCTTCTTCATTTCCTTTTTGTATTATCGAAGTGGTGAGCCACAACTGGGTGCAGAACTGCTGAGCTGATTTAGTTAAGCTTTCAAGTTTCTCAGGTTGACACAATAAATCAGTCATTCACTTCAGTGTTCATCATGGGAGACCACAGCCCCACAACCCAGGGAGGAAAATCATGTGATCGATCCCTCCTCTGCTCTCGGTCTTTATATCTCTTATTCCTTTTCTGGATGGTGCTTTCTAAAAAATAGTCTTTTCCTGTCCATGTATATGAAATTACAAAATAATTGTAACTACATAAGGCAAGAAACTCAGAGAACTTTATCCACATTTTTAAACTTTGCAAGTATTCAAATCAGGTTGTTTTATTCAACAAAGATTTGACAGTCTTACTAATACGTGAACTTATTTATTCAAAGAGCTAATGAGAGAGAAAGAAAGAGAGAGAGAGATAGAGAGAGAGAGAGAGAGAGAGAGAGAGACAGAGAGAGAGAGAGAGAGAGAGAGAGAGAGAGAGAGAGAGAGAGAGAGAGAGAGAAGTCCTTTGCAGAGTCTCCTTCCTGGACTGTGAGTCTTAAAGTCATATTCCATGACACGTTTGTCATCTTCTTGTTTACATTACTATACAACTATATGCTTAACACATACTTGCTGAATTAATGAATAAATAAGTAGGAAACCAAGCATTAATCTAAAAATAACGTTTTCTAATTGAGTAAGTGATCTAAATTAAAGTAAGCGTATTTAGTATTTCATCACCTGGAAGGCACTGTCTCCTGTCTCCTGCAATGCCTGATCCAGTGGAGGACACCTACATAACAAGCATGACCTCATTTTTAAAAATTCTAGAGAAATTACATTTTTAATTTACTATTTCAGGTTCAAATTCTTCAAGAGGTTCAAACCTTGGTAAAACCTAGTGCACCTTTCTGTCCTATGGGAGACAGTGGCTAAATCTAGATGATGTCTGTTGTCCTGCATGATAGAGACTAGATCCTAGTCAGCGTCCTTCAGTTATTATCACCAGCCATGAAATAATAAACCCAAGTATCTGGCAGTGCTGCCGGGAGATGCCAGGCTTCCCTCCGCCAGTCCTGAGATGCAGAATCTTTCAAAGCTCATCTGAGTGATCAATACTTTTGTTTATTCCTTTCACACAAAGCTACAGAACATGCCTGCCCCTCGGTTTTGCAGCTGTTAAAACCTGGTCCGGTGCACCAAGCACGTTTTACCTCCAAGGTTACTGGAAAGCTGAGCACAAAGCCAAATTTTCCAAATTTATCTCTGGCTGTTTGTCCACAGGTCTTAGGAATTCATACAGGAGAAAAGGAAATAATCTAAGAAACAGAAAAAAAATATAAAGAGAATGCCATATATGTTTGAAATGAGAATGGGATGCCCTGAAATGAGAAGAATGGAAGCTAGGGCTGGATACATGAGGTATGAACTGCAACTCCGAAGCTCTGGGGCTGGCGCTTAGTTCCCTTTATTCCTAACGGCTCATCTTCCTCTGTTTACCATCTTTCAGCAGTGAAGATGAAGGTTTAGCATTTCAATGCTAACGTCTGCCAGGGGGCCATGCGCAGTGCCGCATAGCGGCTGGCACACTTAGTGCACACACGCGTTTTTCTCAATTACTTGCCTACTTAACGCCGGCACACTGGGGGTGTCTGCTGTCCACATCCAGCCCCAGCAGCTGCACATCGAAACCCTTTCCTCAGCTCCTTACCAACAGCATATGAATTGTGCTAGGTAAGCAGACCATGTCTCTGGATATGCTCATACTGAGAGTTGCTTTTCCACATTGAGACTGGTAGAGTTTAATCTCTTTAGTACTTATGTTGTCTTTGGACATCTGTCTCCAGATTTGCAGTTTCTTCTCCATCCCAGCTAGATGCACACAAGTGATGCCAATGAGATTCCCAGATGCTAGCCTTGCCTAGCACAGCCTCTTTGGTCCCTGTTGCTCTGTGGCTTCATCTTCTGGCCTAAGATGCTAGTTGCTCTCAAGCTGGAAGACAATCTTTGTAGAATTCATCATCTTAGATGCCCTAAGCTTCCTTGATAAAACCCCCAGTATAGTTAGACCTATGTTATGTATTAATTCTGTTCCCCTGGAGAACCTGAACCAGTGTAACACATGTACGTAAATACAGACTTAGTTGCAAGTCAAAGCTTGCTACATGTGTGGGATGGTGGAAAGGGAAACGGACTATTTCTAGAGGAGGGGCAGTGGGGACCTGGTCAGGAAGAGTGTGAGTGCTGCTAGGAACAGTATCACAACCCCAACATCCAGAGGCACAAGAGTCTTCTACTAACCAGGTTGTTGACAAACCAGGTGGACTCCAGTACTGAATGTATGATCATCTATCTGTAAAGTAAGGAGACACGGACTTGAGGTACACTTCACAGGCCCCAGCAGTGAACCTTGATTGAACCCTGACAGATCTCTAGGCCTCTTGACTTCTCAGTAAAAGAAGAGAAAGGACTCTGCAATGCAGGGAGCATGCCAAGCTCTGCTGTGACAGCAGCCTTTGGTGCTTCTCAGTTAAGGAAACTCCCAGCACTGCAGCACTTGCCTTAGATTCACTCTTTGCAAATCTGAAACACAAAGAGTATGAGAGAAATTGCAGTCAAGCCTGGGCTGAGCAGAGCCGTGAGGCTGGAACAGGGAGTCCTGGACGCAGCAGCTAGAGGCCTCAGCAGGGAGAGGCTGGAGGTGCGCCTGAGCTGCTGGACTGCATTCCGCTCCTGTGGAAAGGGGGCAGTGTTTGTGGGAGTCAGGTGAGAAGACCAAGGGAGCCACGCCAAACAATCCCCTCCTCCCTTTGCCTTTCTTGCTTTCTAATTAATTACAAAAATAAAACCCTCCTTCTGTCATGTTGGAGTGAGGTGTGGGTTGGCAGATGGAGAGGCTGGTGGGTCGTGGGGATCTGCGCTCTTATCTGTAGAAATGCTTCTCGTTTGCTAATTGACAGTTCCCCTTGAAGCCTGGCCTGTGAGGCAGAAGAAGCTAGAGGCAGATGAAACGTGCCTGGCAGTTGATAGGTCTGAGTGTTTACATTGTATATAATCTCATGCTTCAGGTTCAAGTGAGTATTTCTTCAGAAAACAATGTTTATGGATAGTTGCACTAATGATGGGCCATCACTTTTAATTCTTGTGTTTGACCTCAAAGGATCAAGTGAAACTGTGGTTGCAAATGCAGTGAGCCCTTGTTCACACCCATTGCATCATGAGCTACAAGATATTGGAAGCTCAACTCTGTTTTCTCCTCAAAGCATACAGTAGGAGCTCAATAAACATTGCTTTAATAAACAAATATAATCTCTTGAAATTAGTTGAAAAATTAATATGAGGTGCAAAATCAGTAAAAGCGGTGAAGAAAAATAAAATTTAAACAAAAATTGTAAAATGGCCTAAAACTATGATGGAGAAGAGATTGTACATGTAAAGGAAGCTTCGTAGCAACTTTTGTACAGACCATGTAGCTCATTATGGAAGAAAGATGAGAAAGAAAAATGTGGGGGAAGAATTAGGTATATCAAAAAAAAAAAAAAAAGTAAACTAGAAATTCTGCTTTACCCAGCAGAATTTTCCCACCTTTCCATATCTTCGTGCAAAAGTTAAAGCCACCATATTTCAATGATGCATGCAGACCCAGACCTGTACTCTGTCAAAAGTAGACAGTTGGACTGTGGATTGATATCAAACTGGTGGTAAATAAATGATGACTGTGAAAAACTGTTCATCCTGAGCAGTGATAAGAAAGGAGAGGATGCAATGGTCCTTCCCAAGGGCCAGCTGCCTACTTCCAGGAACACTGGTGTGAACTGAATTCATGAGAAGGCACAGAAGTAGGAGCTGCAGACCTGGGAGGATGAGATGGTCTCTAGCCTCAGCATTCAAGGACCCTCCGGTTCATGCATGTCTAACAGGAAACACCCAGGAAGCAGAATTTATTAAGATCAAAGTCAGTTACAGGTTGACAAATATGTAAGCTTTGCCTCTGGACATATCCAGATTTGGCTTTGGATTATCTTAGAGACCAAGTAGTTTGCAGGTGGGAAATAGCACTGTTAGCATCTCTTGAATCAACCTTACAGGAAGGGAGAGACACAAACGGGGGATAGAACCCTGTAATAATCAGGAAGAGTGACACACCCAAACCTTTCATTGTGAAGGGAGACAATTCCTGTGGAAGGGAAGTCCACTGTGGGACAACTCAGGTCTTACTCTTGTGCCTGCAGGGGAGGAAGTCGAGAGAGATGTGCAGAAGCTCAGCAGAGCTCAGCTCTGGAAGTCCCAGTGAGGAGGGACTGGGAGGACCCACACTGGTGGGGGTCTCCTGCCCAATCTTGGCTGGAGCATTCCAGGGAAATTCTGGCTTCAGCTAGACAGGGATGGTGTTTCCTATCTCAGTTGGCTCAAAAAGAAATGGCCATCAAGGGCTGGCTTTCAACAATGGAATTCAATTTCTCTAGTTCTGGACCCAGGATGTACAAGGCCAAGAATCCCAGGGATTGTGCCTGAGAAAGGCTGCTTTGAGGTTATGCATGGTGGCTTGAAGCTGAACTCTCACTGCTTGAGTGTGTGAGTGGGTCAGATTCCATGGAATATCACTCTTAGTGCTGCTGTGATTTGTATCTGGATGTCTCCCTAAAGCTTTATACAGTTGGACATGGGGGAAGAGGTATCTCAGGGGTGGCTGGGTCTGGACTGTGTAATGCTGGGATCAGGAGTTTGTGATTACTCATTTAGCTCTCTGAGGGGTTTGGCATAGTTCTTGGTAGTACTAAACCAGCTCTCCTGTGTGTGAGTGCTATCTACCCTCCTGTGTGTAGGTAGGGTGAATAAGATATTAGGGACAGAAAGGGTCCCTGGCTGGTGAGATAGCTCAGTGGACTTAGTGCCTGCTCTGGTAAGTGCATCTACAAGGGTTCAATCCCCATCCAGCATGCCATGACAGCCCCACCCCTGGGGCGAACTGAGTCAGAACCAAGTTCAGGCATAGCGGTACATGCCTATGATCCCAGTGCTGGGGAGGCTGAAAACAGCAGGATCACTACAAGTCAGGGCTGCATAGTGAGATCCTGCACAACATACATAAATGGGAAAAAAACAGGAAGGATTTGAGAAAGGAGTTTCTGTGTGTCAGTTGCCACCTGAGGTCTGTCTTGCTCTGCCATGACCCACTTCTCTGCAATGGCATCTTGTCACAGAGTCCCCTGAGTAAGGGGTGATTCCTGCATAAACTGTAAGCAAGTATAATCCTTTTCTCTTTCAACTTTAGGTGCTGAGTGTTTTGTCTAGGTAACAAGAGAAATAACTAAAATAAGTATTTTTCAGAAGGATGCAGATCCCTCCAGAAGCTACCTTATCTTAGTCCCCTCCACAAAGGCCTCCAGTACTACAGCACTGGGTTCCAATGTACATCTCAGAGGGGGTACTGCTCTGTGGCAGCAGCTCCTGCACACCACAGCCACCAGAGACTGGTGCCATGCACCCCTGCTGACAGAAAATGGGGCCAGTAACATCCCCCTTGTTAAATAATATAGCACTTTGGAAGGATTATTGTGCCATACCAAAGCCCACAAATCCAGTCAAGCTGCTGCAGTCAGGTACCAAGCTCCTAAGGTGCCTTTCCTCTGGGTTGGAAAGGGTCATGCAGATAAATTGTGACACACCTCTTGTGTTCTGCCTCAGAGACCTCCACAGAAACTCATTTTCACTGCCTTTTGGCTTTCTTGATGTCATAGTTTTAACTTGTGGCATTTTTCACAATTCTTCCACTGACCATCATAGAAATCACATGAGTGCTTTAGCCCTGTCTGATATATACCATTGATTTATTGGAAGATCAATAAATGCAATAGTGGAAAGTGGAATAAATCTTCAGAGATACTAGAATTCAAATTATAGACCTTCTTGGAGACTGATTAAAGGAAAACATGCCCAAGAAGTGCTGAACTTAACTGTTGTGAAAATAAGTAAGTGCGACTGCCTCCTCCAGTAATAATAGAAGCAGTTTGTGGCTTCTTTGGTCTGACTGTGCATTACTCCATCTCTACCTAGAATCTGTACTGACCAAGAAACCCCTTCTGCCATCCAATGGGCTTTCTCTTCAAAGTGAGGCCCTGCACACAAACACACAGGCTCGTTTCCTTCTGGAAGAACAAAGTCACTTGAATGTGATGCACCCAAGGTGGTGCCCACTCCAGGAGACAAGAGCAGTGCCCTGCACAACGTGGAGAGCCAGCTGGGGCCATCACCCAGGTGCAGTGCGGACCCACGCGCTGGCTCGCACAAGTCCCCTCTAAGCATTCCAAGCTCAGTTCCACTCACCGCCACTGGGCTGCTTCACGTCTGGGTACGGCTCTGACGCCAGTGAAAGGGAAGCTTGCTAACAGAGATGCAGAACAGGTTTGCGGGACAGGACGTCTAGCCAGCTGGCAAAGGGGTCAGAGACCTTGTATGGTCCTAATAAGTAGGATCAACTGACTGCATATGTATTTTGGCACTAATCTGTGGCCTATGGTATCATTTCCTGGGGTTTAGGGCAATATTAATAAAGAGGGCCGTTGCAGACTAAGCACAAATCAATGCCGTGTAGTAAATCAGTTTTATTATTTTAGCCAAAAAAAGAAAATGAAAGGGAGTCAGTGTTGTTTATGGAATTTATTTGGATGCCCATATAAGGATTTCTAGTTGAGATTTCTGCTCAGTTTGAATTTTTTAGTAGCTTATGTTTGCTACTAAAACAAACAAATAAACAAACTTTTTTTTCTATGAGTCAGATGTGGAAAGCAGAACACCCTTACAGGTTCAGCCTTTGACTCAGATGCACACAGTGCATTTGTTTTTGCAGCCTCTCTTAATCTACTGTGACAACAAATTAGATCCTGATTTAAATTAAAGCAAATTGCATGATGATTAGAAGTGCTTTTCTTCATTTTCCCCTTCCGCCTCCAATCTCACTGCCATCAGGTAATCTGGAAATCAATAAGACTTCATGATAAACTTACTATTCTTTTCATGATGGATTATCTTTGGGAAAATCTGCTAAAATAATTTTCATTAAGGTCTTTATTTGCCAGAGTATAATAAAATCTTTTCTATTCCCGACAACATTATTCATCTTTACCATCTTAACATTGTTCCTCTCTTGTGTCTTTTTCTTTTTAATGTATTTAGTACAAGGTCTATAGGCCCTCACTACACAGATCGGACTCTTAGGCATTCTCCTGTTTTCAGCCTCCCAAGCATGGGAGTTACAGGCACGTGCCTCCATGCCTGGTCTCAATCACCATCTCAGCATGCCCTGGGGTGGGTCCTGCACAGCCTCTCTGTGGTCTTTACTTGACTTTCCTGTGTGCTGAGGTGGTGCTGGAGGTAGATGTGTCTTATACACTTACTGTCCTACAAAGAAGACTACCAAAAATAGAACATAGATGTAATTTGTTCCTTCTTAGGCAAAATGTCAACTGATTTTTTTCTCTGACTTATATCCAGATTATAAAAGTATTTATCGTGCTTAAGATTTGTTACTTAACATTTTAAATGTTTCAGGCTGAAAAGTGAAGCTGGAAAGAGAGCACATGCACGAGCAGACTCTGGGTGCAGCCCTGGCCTCCAGGGCCTCTCAGCCTGGAGGGCCCAGCAGAGGCGGAGTGGTGTGCTGGCTTTGCTGATTCTCCCCAAGATGCTTGATGGAACAAAACTGATGCACTGGGGGAAAGTGCTTTCTTTACAACCCAGCTCTTGCCTGGAGTACAAAGCGCCCATCCAACTAAGCACACAGCGCCAGCCAGGGCTGTGGCAGCGCCTCGATGGGGCTGAAGGAATCCACCCCACGACAAGCGGTGCAAGCCAGCGAGCTGCTCATGTGCAGATGTGCAGATGGACAAGTGGGATCCGAGAGCTCTTCCACTGGTGCTAAAAGACTGGGATCAAGCGTCAGACCCCAGACCCTGTTAATTTGCTCTGGGGATTAAGTGACATAAAACCCCATGGCCAGGGGGCATGGGCAATAAATATTAAGGATTGTTATTCCAAGCAGTCTGAGGTTTTTGAAAGCAGTTTATAAAAAAGTGTAGGTGCAAGCGTGCAAGGAATCTGGGTCCTTGAGCTGTCCAGGCAAGCGCTTAGATCGCTGAGCTATCTTTCCAGCCCCTGAAACATTATTTTCATTGTACATTTATTTTTACAGCAAAGGGTTAATATTTGCTTACTGAACTTCTAAAGTAAACACAAATAATTCTTTTAGAATGAAGCAGAGGTGTACTTCCAAGACCTGCAAGCGATGCCTAGCGGTTGGTGGCAGTAAGTCATACGGGACAAATGAGTCCAGCTTCCCACAGTCAGGGCACACCTTGGTGTTATACACGGAAACAGAGACGAAACCATTCTCTAGTGCTGCCAGATGTTCGAAACTGGAACACATTTCTCTGTAATTGTCTGGCTCAAATCTATGATCAGACAGAGGAAGAGATGAAAATGTCTCTGATAACGGATGGGATGTGAGTACACGCAAGCCATTCACTGCAAGATAAGCATCTGATATTAGTTTGTCAACAATAATTTAGTTATTCCCCAGCATCCGTCTGAATACAGAGGAAAAAATAAACAATAAATTCTAGTACAATGCAGTATCTTTCATTGTGTAGACTGGGAGAACTTGGTAAGAATGTCTCATTTCCACTTAAAGAATCAGAGAAGCTTTATATGTGGGCATAAGAATGTCAGATGGTTGTGGATAAAGTTTAGAAAGCTCAGGGGCAAACCCCTGCCACCCCAGCACCCTGAGAGGCTAACGCAGGAGGACAGCAGGTCAAAGCCCACCCTAGCCATTAGGAACTCTGAGAAACACTGTCTCAAGATAGAAAATAAAAAGGACTGGTTTACAGCTCAGTGCAAAAATTTTATGTTCAGTCTCCAGTCTGTACATATATACATGCATACATATCAGCAAGAAATCTCAGAGCAAATTTCAAAGGTACATATTGAAGCACAGTTGTGAGACTTCTTCAAAGCAAATTTAGGATGGTGATCACAGAACACTAAGTTCTTGGAGTTCCCGGGTTTAATTAACTTGTCTTAATTTAGAATGTATGTGCACGCCATAAGGTGAGATGCATTCCTGAAATATAAACACATTTAGAGTTCATTGAATTTTCTTCTTGGCTTCCTGAACCAAAAGATAAATGTAATTTTGCCAGAGATAATAGGCTTATTGAAGAAAAGGCTACCATATCTTTATTCAAGAGCTGAACCTTCTCTTGCTATCTTTTAAGACTTACATATTTAAGTACTCAAGAACACCAAGGATATGAATATTTACATAAAAATGAAGTCATTTTGAAAAGAAGCACAGGGATACATCTTTACTTTAATTTTCGCCATCTCATTTTATTGTGTTCTTGTAAGAGGTTCTATTTGCCTTTTAAAATAATTTCATTCAGAATTTTGTCATTCTATTTTCTAGTATTAGATGGCACATAACTACAATTTTTTTTTTTCCCTGTGAGTCTCATCATGACAAAAATAATTCTTCATAGAGATGGTCAACATGTTTCCATCAAATACAATACAAGAGGTGTTATTTTGTCTTGAGAAAATTAGCCTGTCCAAGGAGACCTTGGTTATAACTTAATCTTTCTGCCCTACATAAACACAAATTGAAATATAATAGAAAATTATGTTTGTTAGGGATATTTTTCCTGTGTTGGTGTCTATGCAAGGTTTTTTTCTCTTCCTTTTTCATGGATAGAAATTGAAATAAAGGAATTAGTCAAAATCATTATGTCTGTTTGTGAAATAGAATCATATGACATTGCTGCCTCTACCACTTCCATCACATATGTACTGGGATTACTTCTCAACCTGTGTCTTGGTTTTTAAACCCCTCTAGAAGCAAAACTCATAAAAACTATGTGTTGCTGAGTGTCTGAAATATGAAAGAGCGTGTGTGTGGAGTCCAAGCCCACAACAGCACAGCCTTACTCTGGCACAGTTCATCACTGTTTGGATGGGAGAACAGAACAAGAGAGAGACACCCCACAGCACATGGCCTCCGTAGAGGCCCAACTGCACACGGCCTGCACAGGACCAGAGCTTCTCCTGAAGCCTCATCCCTTTGCAGTTCCTTGAAGCAAACTGCATGTTGGTTGGCTTGGAGAAGTCCTGCTCTGCCATCATCAGACCTCTTTAATCCAAAAGATGTCCCTGGAGAAATAATAATCTGTGATATTTTCAGGTTGTGACACATACTAAATATCGCTCCCTTTGAATGTGAGCTCCTTCTTCTCTCTCGCAGCTTTCAGTATATTATTTTTGTGTTGGATTTCTTGGATCTTAACTATTATATGTCTCGGTGTGTTTCTACTTGGGTTGAGGTTATTTGGTGTTCTGTATGCTTTGGTGACCTGAATGTTGGATTGTTTCCTCGTATTTGGGAGGTTTTCTGCAATTATTTCTCCCCAAATTCTTTTTATGTCATTTGTATTGACTCCTTCATTCTCACTGATACCAATTATTCTCACATTGTTCATCCTGGCATCATCTTGTAGGTGATGGATTATTTTTTCCTGCATTCTCGTTGTTTTTAAGAGATCCTTTCTCACCTTTTCACTAGCTGCTCCGGCATCTTCAAGATCTGAAACTTTGTCTTCGCTTTCACTCAGACAGTTTTGTAGACTCGTGATTGATATTTTTAGCTCTTCTATATCTCTTTGACTGTGTTTCATGTGTTCTATTTCTTTTCTGTATTGCTCATTCAAGGAATCCATCATATTTCTGATCTCCTCAATTTTTTAACCATGGAGCCACAAAGGAAAGAGATCAAAGTTCTATCGTGTGCCTGGGGAGAGTCACATGAAGAGAAAACTTTCTCTCAAGCTCTCACAGAGAGAAAACTGGTCAAGCATTGGCCGTGACTCATCCATATGGATGACACAGACAAAGGATCTACAGAATAATGTACAGGACTACAAGATAAACCCTGAGAGGACTTCATTGACCACATAAGAAATATAAAATTCATGTGTTGGTATATAAGTCTTGATGTATCTAGGTCTTAACCATCCAGCAGAAAAGTATAAAAATGAAGTATACATCATGGGGCCATAATATTAAGCTGAGCTGTAAATGGCTATGGCTGACAACTTCTTTGAATAACTCACTATTGTTGTGGAATGCTGGACTCTGTTGGATTGTGGTGTCGAATTCAAGCACCTAAGTTAGTTGAATGACAATGGAGTGCCCACCTTTGACAGGTGTAGACAAAGGCAGGGGTGTAGAAAGAAAAAATCATGATATGTGTATATAGACAGTACAGTTGAGATAGATAACACTGTGCTTCTACATAATCCTATGAGAGGCAAGATCTGTACTAATGGTGGTTGGACAGGATATTATGTCGGCTTCTAGTACTATGGTCATCCAATAGGAAAATAATTATTGAATTTTTGATAAAATTCATGTATAAAAAAATAATATAAGTAAGCAGCTACACTCTAATTTACTGATAAGAGACATCTACTAAAATAATATCTGTAAATATAATATCATGTATGTACCTTGTATGATACCAAAACATTATGAAAACAGTTTGCAATGTATTAATTTATCGAATATGTCTTGTTAAGGTTTCTTGAAACTGTCTGATTGACATTTGTAGTTCAATAAAATGAAAAATAAATAAATTAAAATAAATTAAAAAAAAATAAATATTGCTCCCCTTCAGTACTAGTTACTGCCTAGATAGCCCCGTGCTCCTGCTCCGGCAAATGCCTTATCTCTTCAAGGGAATTCATAAACAACAGTGATGTTGTCTTCTAGTACATCAGGAAATATAGAAAATAAAGATTACAAGATCTTCAAGTTCATTCTGTTGTTGTATTATTTCTCAATGTACACCTGAGGCTTTGTCCAATTTCCTCAAACTCAAATGGGTACTTCTTTTAGCGAAGATGTCAACAATATAAAATTTATGCATAAGGTGAGAACCTAAGGAAACATTTTTCAGAAGACTTATCTTCTATGGAAGTTAAAGCTGGCCTTCAGGTTCCATCCATCTATTGCTCTTTGTCCTGAGGGTGCTGTGAGAAGAAAGGATGGCTTTATGCTGAGAGAGCCTGCCTATTGCTATAATACTTGCACTATGGCATGGTCTTATGAGATTGCTGCTAGTTATAGGAGGCCCAAAGCACTCCTCCACATCCACAATGGAGACCTTTATGATGCTTTGGAGCACCGGCCTAGGCAAGCCATGTGTGTCTCCTGAAAGGAGCTACTGCCCGAATCTGGTCCCATGTATTCAGTATGTCACACCTACACAAGCTCTAAGTCCTTGCGAATGTGGCCCCTTTGACACAAGGAATATACTGGCCTTTCTGCTAATCCCACAGCTGTGCTCCTCATTTGCTTCCCTTTCTTCTAGCTCATGTCCACATGCCTTAGGATCCTGCTACATCAGAAATGGGTACAACAGGAAGCTGGAGACGTGTGTTAAGTGTAAAAGCTTGATCAGGCCCTCACTTTTACATGTATTTCCTTTTGAATGGTCTCTGGTCATGGATGTGAATACAACCAATGACTAGATCTCTTTCTGTGTTTTCAGGCTGCAGCCACAGTCCCTATCTCCAAATGAGGGAGTTCTTAATGGTCCTGTTACTAATGTGCCAGTCAGTGAACCACAGCACTAGCCAGTTTTCACAGTCTATGTGCCTAAAAATATGGATCAGGGAGTTACATTTTCACTGTCATCTACAGCCGTCCTGTGCTAGAGTTCCACACACGAGGCAGAGCATCATCCTCGAGTCTCAGCTGGACAGCCCACACTTTGGTGGATTTGAGAGTGCTCTCCATGAGACATTTGTGAAGCACACTGCTCTGTAGTATCAGCAGGCAAGTTTTTAAACCATGTACCATGAGAAGGAGAGGAACGATGACCCTTTTCAGCCATTCAGCCCTGTCTAGTGAGGCAGCTGCCAGTTCATAGAATCAGCTGGCATTTAGGGCCCCACTCAAGTTGGATGTTGCTTGTGCCATTCCCAGTTAGTGATAACCCTCTGCTGAGCCTATTCTGCAGTGGGGTGAGTGCTGGCCCACATGAGAGCAGGCAGCTCACATCTGAGGGACATCTGCTCAGTGAGCTGCCCTTTTCCATTATGGCTAAACTGCCCAGTAGCTGTTGCTATTGAAAAAAATGTGTCTGGACCAGGTAACATGAAATTTGCTCACACCCCATATATAAATTAAAAATGTAACACTATAAATGATATTTCAATTAAAGCCCTATAAATTATACCATCTCACCTTGAACACACATGTCCTATCATTGTTCTTGCTAACTGAAGCAGAGGTGCAATCTTTCTTTCCTGCCAGGCCTGCCTTGATGTCCTGAGTCCATTCAAAACGTTTATTTTTCAGGGTAACTTTGACTTTGGAGAACAGCCAGAAGATGAAGACTGTCAGATCTGGTGAAAAAGGAGAATGAAAATATAGCATAATGTCTGTCATTCCTTCTCTGAGAGAAATTACCATACTTGCCAACATCAAGTTCTTCAGACATTTCCAGACTATGGAGTAATTGTGATAAAATGGGAATTGTGAAGAGGGGCATTAATGGCAGAGTGTCTTCTTCTCAGTAAAAATATTATTTGTAACTCAAGCAACTACTGTTGTTTAGAATCGTAGTACACCCCAGAATGCAAGGGTCAGACACTTTCCAGGAGCAATTGTCACAGGCACCAATCACACTAGTAGATGTAACCAATATTTCAGTTTTGCTGGGTTGGTGGAATTTCATTCCACTGCATTTTGAAAACTACAGGTCCTGCTACTTTTCAGGCTCAGTTCCAAAGGACCTAACTTTTGAGTAACCTTGATAATTGTTCAAATTTGATCCAAATGTAGTTCATGTGGTTCTTATTGTCTCAGTAACCTGCCTCCTACTGAGTCTTTTGTGGCTGGGGCTGCCAAAGACTTCTGTTGACTTTGTTACAAATATTCTGATCTGGTAAAGCCTGAACCAGTGGCTTCACAGAATTCTATTTCTTTTCTTTTTTCTTGTATTTTAGGGAAGGGTCTACAGGGTGTTCACGGTCTCACTACTAGCTCAGACTTGTAGTGATCCGCCTGTTTACAGCCTCCCAAGAGCTGGGATTACAGGCACATGGCACCATGCCCAGTCTCAATTGCTGTCGCCATGTGCCTCAGGGGTGGGGTTGGCACAGCAGGCCTGGGGATCAAAGCCTTGGCCCTGTGCCTGCTTGTAAGTGCCTTAATCCACTGAGCTATTCAGAAATCTATTTCTTGAGGAGATGCTTTGCTCTCTTCATGTGACATCCAGCCTATGAGTGCCGCAGTGTCTGCATACTTAGGCAGCGCTAGTGGTAATCTGCAGGCTATAAAAGAAGACTCAAAGCTTCTGTAACTCAGCTTCTGTGAGGGGATGAACACAGTCCCTTGCTTTGTCTGGAATCCTTATGATCCAAGGAGTCAAAATGTCAACAACTACAGTGCTCAGCAAGAGGGACACTAATCAGTCTTACCCTAAATGATTGAAAATGACCCCACTGACGAGCACATGGGTGCTGCTCTGCTGCTGGTCCACAAATTCCCCAATGTGTCTGCTTTAACTCCAGTACTGCAGGGGCCAGGGATCACTGCCATGTGAACATGAATGTCAAGAGTTCTGTAAACGTCTGAATCCTCCACTCCCTCCGGTGCCATCATAGCATCATAAGGTTTCCCTTTGCACCAGGTACCTAAAGGCATGAGCCTTAATCATTGTTTTAAAGCAGGTATAGTCAAGCTATTTGTCAAGAGGTCATCTTTACCTGACTACTTTTGTTGTTTTTAGTGAGAATTGTTCTTTTTATTGTCCTAGCCAGGATCTGGGATTCTTGTTACTTATGCAATTCTCCCTATTCCAGACTGTATTCATGGTTTCTAAGACCTTCTGCACAAAATTTGGGCTCATTCTAGTTCCAAGTACTCCCCATCTCAGTGCATTATGGCTCTGTTTACTGATGGGCCCTGCCACCTTCATCTGCATCTAAATATCTCTTCAGTTCCCTTTCTGGCCTATTAGGACGTAGCTTTCCATCACTGCTTGTCAACCCCTCCACACAGAATTTAATACTCAGAAGAATGGGGCATTTTTTGTGAGTTAGTCCTGCCTGAAGGCCTCTGGTGCAGTTGGCAACACCACTATGTCCAGTGTGTGCCATGTGTGTGAGTTCAATACTCATTCGCAGGTGTGTTTACTTACTGAGGAAGAGCAACTATGACTGCAGAAATGGCTTTGCAGGTCTCTTACTCCTAGAAGCCTTTTCGTTGTGAATTCCACCTCAATGCTGCCTGAGACCCCCAGAGAGCATGGGCTTATCTGACTCTGTTCCATTTGTTGTGCTGTTCAATGTGGCTGAAAGCATGCAGTAACAGGAATGTTCCTCAGCTTCCGCAGACAGCTCAAATTGTCATGCACAGAGTTATCGAAAGTCTCTTCACTGGACACAACCACTGTCACAGCGACATGGGACTTCTCTGGTTTCTCTTCCATCTCTCTACTTTCTCTGCCTTCTCCACATACTTATCCTTCAGTTTCCACATGTCCTTGTCAGAAAAAGACCTCATCTCAAGAGCTCTGCATTGGCGACGCCACCACTGTGTCAGGCATGCCATCAGTGGTTTTGTGACCCTAAAAGGCAACCCTGGTCATGCAGAGCTCCTTGCCTAACACCCTTGGTATCCTTCAGGCTTGATCTTCAATCTGGGAACCTTTGGGGCATTTACAAGAAGTGGATAAGATAAGGCAGCTAGAATGCCAGTGGAGAGGTGCTCTGTTCTTTATGTTGTTGCTGCTGTCATTTTTTATTTATTTATTTTTTTGTTTGTTTCTTTGTATGGAATCAAAGCCAAAGGCTTCTCACTGAGCTACAAATTAACCTTTTTAAAAATGTTTAAAATTTGCCTTTATTGAAAAGGTCTCAGGAAGCAACTCAGTGGCAGTGCTTACAACTGTCATCCTCATGTGTCAGCACCCAAAGGCACTGAGATTACAGGCTGAGCTGGTTTCGCTAGTCTTTGTAGCATTTGTTCTCATATATCAGTGGCATCCATTGGGCATTAAAGTTTTTTATTTTAATTTTCTCATTTAATTTACTTCACTTTTTTCATTTGTGGCTGATATTTTTGGTGTGCTTTTAAAGAAGCTTATCGACATTCACAGAACTGTAGATGTTTTTCCTTCTAAGAAATTCATTGTTTTAGTTCTTAATTTAGATGTTACATCCACTAATCATTAAATTTTGTGTATGATGTGAGACAAGGCTTCTCTTCATCTTTTGCAGGTAGATAAGCAAATGTACATATGTAACTTTTGATAAACAAAAAACTGTTCTTAGCCGTTATGGTTTGTTTCTGGATGTTCCCCCTTAGCCTCATGCAAAATTGTGGGGCCAAGCTTCCCAAGTTTGTGATTAATTCGTGATCCAGTTTTGGGATCATCAGTGTGAGTGTTGTACCCAAGTGGGATGATAGGCTGAATGCAGCAGAAGGAAGAAAGAGAAGCTTGTTCTCCGCCACTGCTTGCCATTTTTGTGCTTGCTGTTTTGTTGTTTTACACCACCATGAACCACTGTCCTCTGTCATGTGTCACTCTGCTTGGGCCCAGCTGATTTTGAACTGAACTATCCATAAACTGTGAGCTAAATATACCTTTCCTTCCTTAATTTTGGGTTTCAGGTATTTTGTCCCAATAATGAGAGAAAAATAATTACACATCATCTGAGATAACAGTCCTATAACCTTTATTGAATATCCACTGACCATGAAGAGAACAATTCTAATTCATTGGTCATGATGTCTTTTACAATGGAACCACAACGTTTGCTTACTATAGCTTTGAAGCACACATTGAAATCAGGAAGTGTTTGTCCTCCAAGTTTAATTTTTTGTTTTAGTATATTTTTTGGTTCAGTCTTTTTTTGCAGTTAGATGGTTCTAAGATTAGCTTTGCCTACAGAAAGCTGATGTTTCTAGCAGCATTTATTAAAAGGGCTATAATTGATTTTTTAAAAATTATTATTCTCTTTAATAAAAGACTAGCTTGACCATTTCTGCAATCATGGCAATTGAAATTTTGAAAGAGTTTATAGTGAATTTTTAAAACATTTTGGGGTTTATCATCTTCATAACACAACTAAGTCTCACAATTGTGAATAGGATATTTCTGTAGTCCTTCATTTCTTTCAAAAATTCTTATAGATTTTAGATACATAATTCTTGTACTTTGATGCATAAATTTATTTCAAGTTGTTTTCTAGTTTGAATGATAATGGTAAAATCCTCAGATGCTTCTATATTTCATCTTATATCATTTCAAAGCAAGACAGTTTGAATTCTTTCTTTCTACTTTGGTTTTAAAAATTTATTTATTTTAAAAACATTTCCTGAATAAAATATGAAAATTTCACTGCAATATGGTGTAGATGTGTTAACCAAGTACAACTTTATTTTTGTTATCTTAGGGAAATTTTTTCAGTATTAGTACCATGATGTTCAAGATAAATTCTGGATTTTCATAGGTCTCATTTTCAAGCTGAGAAAGTTCCTTGTAATCTTAACTTACTTTGTGCTTTTACCATGAAAAAATGTTGAATCCTCTCAAATGATTGTAGTCTATGAATTGAAATGTGTTTTCCATTTGTTAATACACTGTATTATATTAGCTCATTGTTGTATGTTCATCTAAGCTTCCACCCTTATGTTAGCAAATCCTTGGTAATAGTGTACAAATTTTGATTAGGCTCTTAAATTTATGCTGTCAGATTTAGTTTAATACAGTATTGGGTTTTTTATTCCAAGAATACTCATTTTATTTTCTAAAATTAATATTATTAGTAATTTTAGATAGATATAATAAACACGTTCATGGCAGAAAATTTGTACCTGTGCATAATATACCTTGTTTCTTTCTTATTCTTCAATCTCGTCCCATCCCATCCCTTCTCTTCAATGTTTTGTCTCCTTCTTACTTACAAGAGCCACTGCAATATTTTTCCTCTTATTATCTTTTCTCTTTTCCCTTCCATTCTTACCTCCTTACTTCTTCCCCTTCCCATTACAGTATCTTAGGTATTTCTAAGATGAATGTGTTGTATTGATAAAGAACATCAATCCTTTCTTTTATATTCTTGTGATGTTGCTGTCCAGTCTTGGTTCTCTAGTTACAGTGATCTCATAGAAAGGGGTAGGAAGTGCTTCTTTGCCTTTATTTCAAAGGCACTTAAGAATAGTCAGTGTTACTTTTTAAATATTTTGTCTAATCATTAATAAAGTCACCTGTATCTGGATTTTATTGTTGTAATTCAAAGTTGTTTGCTGTTGAACCAATTTTAGAATGTTAAGTGTTTCTAAGAATTTATATACTTCTGACTTCTATAACTAATAGACAAAAAATATTCATAGAATTCTCTTGAACTCATTTTTATTACTAAGATAGACTGTAATCACAATGTATATATTCTTCCTTTGAATAATTTCAGTTTTTGTTTTGTGTGACTGTTCTATATACCAGAATTCTCCTGAACTTGATGTAGTTCTTGCTAGATACTGTTGTCCTTGGTTTTATTCAGCAACAAACCTTAATATTCTCATAGAAATTTAACTTTCTTCATCTTTATTAAGCTGTGTGATAATATTCAACTGAAAACCATAGTCAACCAACACAATGTGTTCAATTTGAAAAGAAGTTCTTATGTACATATGTGTTAGGATTTATGAATATTGCTCTCATCAATTTTTTTCTGGCACATTTTTTATACTGTGGATGGATGGGTTAATCTGCCTATTGAGTCTTTCTCCATTGTGTTTCTAAATCATGCTCATAGACTGTTCTACCAATCAGAAACCAAACAAAGAAAATAAATGTTAGGAGAATAGAATTTTGTTTTGTTTCATTTTTGACTGGCTCAACCCACCCTGAAGGAGGGCTGGCATAGCAGGAAGTGCAGGGAATCGAACTGTGGTTGTCCGCGCCTCCCTAAGCTTGCCTCAGTAGGCCCTGTGGAGCGCTGAGCTACCTCCCAGGCCCCAAAAGTATATAATTTTAAAAGAAAAGGAAATCCCTCATGCTCTCCTTTATAATAATTCAAAGAAAATCAAGGGATGTCTAGATGGGATTTCTAGAACCATACATCAAAGTGACAGAGTGGAAAGTTAGAGAATAACCCTCTGCTCCTTGGAGCCTGCCTCCAGCTTGGGGCCAGATGGTCCTGATTCGTTGCTCTGAAGGCAATTGGAGAACTTCTGACCACATCTGTGCTATAGAGGGAGCCTTTCAGTGAGTGAATGTGTGAAATGAAAACCTAAAGAAAGCTCCCTTCAACAAGTTTACACAGGCCCGGTGTCTGTTCTGTGCAAAAGGTGGGGGAAGAACAGTCTCAAATCCTCTGGCACTGTCTCATAACAAAATTAGTTTTTATTGTTAATACCACAACTACACGACACATACATAATCACATCCATAGTATGAACTGTCTTGAAATAACTACTGTCAAACAAAGCAAATAATGCTTACTTCTAACTCCCCTAAATGAATACATTACAGATTATTTTGACATTTTTGAAGAAAGCGTAAAATATTATCTCTTGCCACTTTATATCATTGAATATTTATTGAACAACTAGTACGCTGTAGGTACATTTTAAGGAGGTAGGAAGTTAAGACTGTCAATAAAAGCAAAAGGACTCCAGTAAATAGGAATTATGGACAATGAAAAAATTAGTTTAACATAGATATTGGATAATGCATGAGATATCCATGTGCTGAAGGGAATCTCTGCTCACAGAAGGTCATCTTTGCATGGTCATTTTTGTTTTTGTCTGCTCAACATTCCAGGGTTACTGGAGATACAAGTGTGTACAAGAAATGAACATTTATGCCTTGATAGAGATTGTAGGGTATTGACAGGGTTTATTAAGTGTCTGTGCAGTAGAGAGAAAGAAGAGCAATGAGAGACTTGAGAGGATTTAAAAGCCTTTCTTACAGTACTCAGTAAAGCTTTTTTTGGAAATAGTGATGAGAGGCCTACACTAAACTTTTCAAGATCATAGTAAGATGAAAAAAAGCAAGATAGAAAGAAGAGCTTGTGTCAGTACTTGAAAGTATAAAGGACATGAAGAATTATGCTTCATTCATATCCCTAGATTTTTGAGCATCAAGCTGAAATTTGATATAAATCCAACTCATGTCACAAGGTAGAGTGAGAAAACTAGGCAAGGCATAGATGGATATAATGCCCTGGAAATGGCACACAATGTATCAGGGAGAAAATGTCCTTGGGTTTACTCATTCTTTTAGATTTCAAAAAACTAAATATTTCTTTTTAAAAGTTGATTTAGCGTTGTAGGATAGTTCAAGTGCATAAATGCCTGCCTAGTTGATCCTTGATACTAAAAACAATGTCAATTCACTTTTTACTATTACCATTACCATCATTACCTGGTGTAATCCCTCCTTATTATGATGTTCTTGTCAACAAATTCTAGATAACTTTCCACCTGTAAGGCAAGAGTCACACTCACAGTATCCCAACTAATACTATGAAACAAATTTTTACCGTGTTTACCTACTCATTTTTATTATACAGAAGATTGGCCTTTATTGACTTTAAAAACTAGAAGTTTATTTTGTAGACAAAATGTAATTCCTATTTCACATTTGTGAAAATATGTGTTTATTTCCTTCCCGGCAGTCTACAGGGTTTCTCCCTGTCTGTTTCTATAAACATGGAATTCATGGGCAGCATTGAATTAGGCACCTGAATTTGTTCCTTCCAATTATGGTTGCTTAAGCAACAGACTGGAAGGGTCTGTATTTGTAGCTTTCTGCAGTTGCTGAGAGCAACAGTGAAATGAGACTAACAGAATCATTGAGCACTGCATCTGGAAGACCCTAGAGAAATTGCATGCCTCGTTTTCAATTGAGGAAACATTGGCTCTGAGCAGATTATTGATTTCTTCAAAGTTATATAGATAGTCACTGCCAAAATTGGGACTAGAGACTAGATTTTCTACTGTCTCTTCTAATGCCTTGTGTGTTACTTTTCTTAACCAAGTGCTCCCATCTGAGAATCTCAGGGCTGAAATGCAAGAAGGGAGAAGTTGTCAGCAAATAGGAGCAACAGAGACATGGCAGAGAACATAGGATCAGGAGGAAAATTGCCATAGAGTCTGGGCCTCGGAGAGGTGAAGAGGCCTCATCGCAGCTGTTGGAACACACTCCACATCAAGAACTACCACCTTGACAGGCTTACCAAAGCTCATATTCTTGTTCACCCTGAAAGAATAGAGGGCCAGGGAAAATAGCAGTGTGTGAGCCAAGGTCAGGCAAATGCAGAACTGGCGGAGCCACAAGGGTGTGTGCATCTGCAGCAAATGTGCACAGCACTGGAAGACCAGGAGCACTGAACTAGTACACACAGCCTCACAGTCAGGCCCAAAATCCCAGCTTTGCTCTGCCATTGTTCCTAGAGGCTTCCCTAGCCTCCCCTTCTTTCTTTGAGAGAAGCTGTTCTGTTGGAGAAGACTGAAAAGAGGTACAAGAAATGTGTCTCCTCAATGCACAAGTTTTGGATCCTGTGCTAGTTGTAAACACAGCTCTCTCAACTTGCTATGGTAATCTCCATTTTACAGATGGAGAAACAGGTCTTGGAAGATTATGAGTCTCCTTTATAAGGCTCTGTAGTTGTGCATGGGAAAGAAGAAAATCAGATCAAATGCAACTTGAGGCCATATTTCATGCGTTTCCAATTTTGCATGGTAAGTCAGGCTTAAGAGAAGGCAAAGCCAGGTGAAAGGGGTGGCCCTTCTGAAAAGCTACAACATGCTCCAAGATAACACACAGTTGTTCTAGATCTGTAAATGTAGACAGACCTAGAGCTGTGAAGGAGTAATTAGCACTGCTGGAGAAGGTGAATCTGACCTACCCTGTAAGGCTTACCAAAAAATGGGCAGTTTGGAATAAAGAGGCTAGTTCTACTGGGTCACTGAGGGAGCTTACAATGGACCAGGATCAATTTCATAGAAAGTTTTCAAGCTGGTCTTAAATGCAGCCATTAGTAAAGAGGGAGGATTGTGAGCTGGATTAGCAGCAATCTATCTTTTACTTCAGAGGATTGAACCCAGGGCCTCAGGCATTCTAAGTGACTACTCTATCACTGAACTGTATTCCAAGCCCAATGTGTCTAGTTCAAACACTCACCATACTCTCATTTTATGCAATGGCAGTGGTAAGCTGCTAACTGTCACCTCTCATGAGCACTACCTATTGGCCCCAGGAACCTGGCCATCTCAGAAGTGTTTATAAAACATATATAGCAGATGCCTCAAGTGAAGCTTGAAGTTTTGTTTTATAGACTGTATAGCTTCAAAATTTGATGCAGAAAGAAAAGTAAATGGTAAGTAAACTTAAAATTGTATTATATCTCCTATTATTTTGTGAACAGTATGGCATGTTGTCGAATAGTGGTTGGTTCACAATGATTGGCTGGCTATGGAAACAAGCTGCAAGAGCTTGACCAAATGGAACAGAAAGTGTTACCTGAAAATCCTTACACTATCTGGAATTTAGAATACAAGCATGATACATTTTATTGCTATTTATGGATAGTCGTTCGATTGTACACAGAAATGTACATGTGCATTTTGCATTTTTCTGGATGACCAATTGGTTATCTGGGTGATCAAATAGATGAGATGAGCCTCATAGGACAGCATCAGTCAAGGCATAAGTGCTACGAGTGGAATAAAATACACAAAGCAGATGCTAGCCACACTGTTGTAAAACATGAGATTTTATTTTGTTAAAGATGCACATTAATATTTAGTTGGAGTATAATTCAGCAGCCTGACTGTGCATGTTCAGGACAACAAAACAACGAAGTATCTGAGGTTGGAAGAGGTGATAATGCTGGTGGGAGTTCACCAGACTGCCTGGTTCATGCCAAAGGATGTCAGAGAGAACTGCTCAATCTCATGCTCAAGTTGCTGCATTTCTGTGGAGTTGGACACCTTCACCCAGGGAAACACCTTCCAGTTCCTCAAATCCAGAACTCTGGCCCATAAGTGTGTGGGTACTCTATTCCATTAGTTTACTAATTCTGGCCAATAAAGATAAACAATATGTTGGTTTTCTAGATATAATGCATCTAAATTGTGATTCTGAATGTATTTTTTACTAAAACTTTCCTATTCCTTGTTTAGGCAAAATTTGTCACAGTTTTGTTATAAGGGGAGTTTTTCTCTTCATTTGTCTAAAGTGAAATATTACAGAAAGCTCAATTGCTTAAAACTAGTAGTGTTGCTATGTAAGCACCAGCAGCTTCTTTTACTGTGCCTTGTGTTCTTTGATGTGGCCTGAAGAGGCCTCCACTGTGAGATTAAAGTCACTCCATTTTCTATGATGAAACTTTCTTGGTAGAAACGTTTGTATGTTTTCACTGACTTGAAAAATCTGTCTACTAAGTTATGAGACCTTTGAGAATATGTTTATAAAAATTCTCTCCTGTAAAGTAGTGCTTTATTCAAGGCCTATATTCTTACATAATTTCTGTGGCACATACATCTAGGCAGTGATTTCAACTTCTTCTAAAAGATACTAGATAAAATAATATAAATAAGGAGAGCACACAACTGTTTTCATTTTTGCGTTTTACTTAGCAAATGTTAATTACAGATGCTGAGCTCAAGCAATGACAGCAAGTGCATTTATGGTAACTCCGTGTAGTTACAAATTCCCCCAATATCTAGGCTGTGTTATCAAGCATAGGATGTCTTTATCCACATGAAGAAGTACTGCTGCAGCAAATCTCATAGAATAGGAGGAGTTCACAAATTAGATATAGAGGGGTAATATATTCTCTGTCATGAAGTTATTAAATAAAACACAAAATTGAGTTATGTGACAGCAGTTATTTATCAAAAACATTGAATTAAGCCTTAGATTCCTGTTATAAGACAGTCATTTGTATAAATTCAACAGCTTAAAACTACATACTCTATCCAGTAGATTTATATCTAGCAGATTTATGACTTGTCAGAGGTTGTAGTCCAACAGGCCAGGTGTTAGTTGGCATTTATTGCATATGGCTTTATTTCAGGTTGAAGCTTGATTTTTCCTATAAGATTGTAAGGTTCTTTCCTTTGCAGCTTTGTCAGAAATGTCTTCATATCTTTTTGCACATTGCACATTGCCTGCTTCGTGCATATTACCTGGAAAAAGAAAATGTAATTATAAAACTAGAACCACAGCGGCCTATTTAATGTAGTACTGCAAAGACACGTGTGGCACAAAGTGCAGAAAACTGCCTTTGTCTGTCCTGTAAGAAATCAGACTCTACAAAGAAAGTACCAGCTGCATTCCCAGGCCAACAGGGGGCTCAGAACCTGCCAAGGCTGGAGTCAGAGTCACGGAGCAATTTAAGGGCAATAGTTACTCGAAAGCACCCAAAAGCCAGGCACCTTCTGTGACAGTGCCTGGGCACTTGATGTGAGTGGCTCATCACAAAGGGAATTCCTCATTCTTCCAGACAGTAAGAGCAGTGATTCCAAAACAAGTCTTCAAGGGCCAGGGAGATAGCGCAACAGAATAAGCACTTGCCTGGCAAGCACAGGGTGCTGAGTTCAATCCCCCGTACCAAAAAAAGCAGGTCTTAGATGGGAGGAAGTGATACAACATCTTGTTCCCAAGCCCATCAAGGGATAGCACTGCCTGTGAGCAGTGTGCCAGTTCTGCAAGGAATGATGCAAGCAGCTGTGTCAGATGTCAAAATAGCCAGAAAATACTCACTGCAATTCAGCTGCTTTTATCTTCAAGGAGGCTGAAATATGCAGTTTTTCTAATGTTTGCTTTGCAAAACCACCAGCCCCATCCATAGCAGCCATGTAATAGTTTTAAGCCTTTCTGGAGCTACTCGGGCTCTTGAGGCCATTGTTCTACTGTTTTCCAGATTGTTCTTACTCCTAGAAGAACAACAAACTATCTCAGAATGTGTGGTATCCACAGATCAGGAGAGAAAGTTAAAACAGATACAGGTAGGGGTGGGAGTGAGAGAGGGGGAGGGAGGGAGGGAGAGAATATCAAAGAATAGAAAGGAAAAATCTGTAATATGGGAAAATATCTTAAAGTATTTAATTGTGCTATAGGAAGACAATAAAGCAAGTGCATTTTTTTCCTACATCCATTGTCTTCCAGTTTGATAAAATTTACAGTTGGGAATTCAAAATGATATTTAAGGTTCCTTCAGATCATAATATAATATAAAGGAAAAGTTTCTTTCTTGTTCTTATGAATAAGGTAAGTTAATGAGAAACGAGTTATTAAATCATTTTAATTGTTCAGGATTGGTTGATAAACTGTAAATAATTATACTGGTGATATTAACTGATATAATCACAGAAAAATAAATTTATGCAGGATTTAGCAAAACTGACTCAAAATGTGCCTTGGAAGTAAAACACTGTTTTTTAGAAGATTTACTATCAAAGAACATGAGATATACCCCACACAAGTTTAATTAAAGCCCCAGAGTTACAACTTTAATAGCTGCATATTTTCTCATTAATTTTAGTTCCATTTAATTGCTATTATGTGTATGGAATTACTTTACGTAGGGCAGAACTGAGTACTATTTTATTTTATTTTATTTTTTTGATGGAACTGGGGATTGAACTCAGGCCCTTCTACTTGCCAGGGAAGCGCTTATTCCACTGAACCATCTCCCTGGCCCCTGAACTGAGTATGTCACCTAACACTTAGCATTAATGTCTTATATCAGCTATAAAGAAAGATAAACTCAAAACTCTCTTAGGTAAGTGGATGCAATGCAAGGCTATACTTATAAGTGAAATGAACCAGATATACATGTGTAAATATCATATGGCTCCAGGGTATAAGAATCTAAAAGAAGAAATAAAACCTGAAAGGTATAAAAAATACAGTAAGATGGAAAGAAATGGAATTTAAGAATTAAACAGTGAAGACTAGGGTTAGGAGAAAAGGTAGGAAAAAAGGAAGGGAAAAAAACATGCAAGTATACGTACAGGATGGCTGAGATGATTGCACTAGCAATTTCCATCAGTTTTTTTTGAAAAGAGCAGTAATGTGTAGAGTTTTCATTTTGACAAATTCTGTATACTGATATCTGCAATCTAAGCAACTATATCCAGGACAGTAACATGTAATACAAAACAAATGGTTGAATACCTCTCATCTTACTCTTCTAAATGTGTACCAATATATCAACCATTGTAAATTAGGTACACTGTTTTGAAAATCTGCAACATATTTATTGTTGTATGTTACTCTGATTTTGTCTTTGTTTCTGTTATTTGTTTTTGCCTTTTTATCACTCCTGAAAATAAAATTTAAAAAAGGAAGAGAAAAGTAATTACAGCATGTACAAGAACGCGGTATTTAATCAGATACCAGGAACTCTTGTCTTCACGGTCCTTAAAGTAGTGCCCACCGCGTCTCTTGTCCCTCTTCTCTACTATGTTGCTCAGGGATTATTTGAACACTCATCTTTCTGCTCACGGAAAGTGTTTTCTAGAAGTTAGAAGAAACTGATGAGAACATTGCCTTTTAGATTTTCTTCTGTAAGTTCTCCTTAATTAAGATGTTTTCTTTCCTTATTAGCTATCTGTATCTGCCTAAGAATATGTTCACCTTGTCTTCTCTGAGGGATCAGGGTAGACAGGTAGGATATTATGAACACTCAAATCCCACGCATAAACTTGATCTTAAACCTTAAGTCCTGAGATAACATGGTGGAAGGCTCTTCAATACATCCTCATGTTTATGCTGTAGCTTTTATTCTTTTATGCTTTTTCCCTCATTTTGGAGGAACTTTATGCTATTGTGTGGGAACAGTGCCTCTTCCTGAAAATGCATTCTTCCCACTTACTAGATTTGATTTGAGCATTTGCATCTCTATGTTACAAACTCATTTTCTAATATTGTCAAAATTAAGTGAAGAAGACCAACAGTACATTTAGCTGTTACCATAAACATGACCTCAGAGGTACAGGTAGAGCTAAACATACAAGCACATACAGGGGTCTGGGAGTGAGTGTGTGTGTGTGTGTGTGTGTGTGTGTGTGTGTGTGGTAGTAGTAAGACTGGTAGAGCAAAAGGGGAAAGGATTGGAGGTGAGGAAACACTGGAGAATTCTAGTTAGAAAGTTGAGGAGGAAGACCTTACTGGAGAAGTGAACCCTCAGCAGGGAGTGAAAGGCATGAGCCAAGGCATGTGTGTTTCAGGAAAAGCCTAGACAGCTATCAGGACTAAATGAATTCGTTGGAATGTGGGAGGCTGGGAAGTAGAGTAAGGGAGAAGCAGAAACAGATTAAGGCTGGCTAAGAAGGATCAGACCTTGCAGAATCTGCAGCTCAGTATGAGAGAATATTCACAACAACCCCTACAGGGCGTGGCATAGAGTTGCTAGCTTGGATTTATCTTTTAAAGTAGCCACTATCAATTTGTTGCATAATTAATTGGTTCTTAATAGAGGATCAGGGAACCGAGATGGCTCAGTAGAGTAAGCGCTTCCCAGGCAAGTGCAAGGGCCTAAATTCAATTCCCAGTTCTGCAAAAAAAAAAAAAAAAAAAAATAGAGGAGCAGTTTTAGGAACAAGGTGAGAATTAAAGTTATTACAGTAAATAAGCATAGAGTCAGTCATGGTTTTTGTAAGCAGTGTCTGGAGAGGGTCAAACAATTAGTCAGGGTCTGGTCATAGTTTGAAGAGGGAGCTCACAGTCATGTTGATGTGCGGAAAATCCATGCCAATTTGTTGCCAAAGGCTGCAGCATTCCTCAGATGTGCTACCAGGGCAAGTGTGTTTCTTGTACTATTTATATTATGTACATGCAACACATTTATCACCCACACAAAGCCGCACATGCTACCAAGGTCCAAGCAGAAGAACCTCTGCAGATCAAAAGATCAGGGAAGTGTTTGCAGATGTCTTGAAGATGAGTGCCAGGGACATGGTGGAGCTTTTCTGTTTTGTTCATCTGCTTTTATATTTTAAAGAGAAGAAGAAAACAATGCAAGAAGAAAAGCAATTCAGAATTTCAATACAAGGTGATAGAAAATACACAGTGGATATCACGTTCAAAGTATTTGCTCACACTATCAGCTGTAGGCATTCAAGATTGCTCAAGCAATACAAATAATAACTGTTCCTTTCAATGAACTAATAGAAATTATTAGTACAAATACATATAGATGTATATATGTATGTGATATATATATATATATATATATATATATTTTTTTTTTTTTTTTTGTCTTTTTGAGACAGGGTCTCACTATGCAGTTCAGGCTGGCCTTAAGCTCACTTTGTAGCTCAGGCTGGTCTCGAACTCACAACAATCCTCCTGCCTCAGCCTCCCGAGTGCTGGGAGTACAGGCATGCACCACCATGCCCGGCTTATATATATATATTTATATGTAAATAAAATTCCCACAATCTGTGCGCTAAATAAACCTTTTTTACTTTCCCTTTGAGTATTGAATATTTTGTTTCAGCAACAATAAAAGTAACTAAAACAATGTATAAACCACCTTCCATCATGAAATTTCAGTTATTTTAATTGTGTATTTATATATAAATACTAATATATATTATATATTTATTATATGTATATTGTATATATTCCCTTTACCTTCTATTTTGTATTAACTGCATTGAAAAATAAATAATTACATATCATACTAAAAATTGTAGACAAATATTGAAATGTGAAAGGTATAAGATGTAGACAGAGTGAATTATATAGCATGTGATTAATAATAGATTGCTTAATGTAAATACATTATTTATAAACTTAAATGAATATAGCAATAAAAATGGTCTAAAATAAGAATGAAAATGAAAGAATTTACCAATCAGTCATAATAGCTCACTCTGTGTCCAAATCAAGAAACTCATATTCATATAATCAGAATTCTCCAAGTAAAAAGGGATAGGCAATAAATGTTTGAAGATTTAAAATTTCTCAATTTTTGTGAACTTATAACACCAAATTTCCAATAAAAATGAATTTTTTGCACAAGAAATTTGAATAAAATCATACCAAGATACACAAAAATTAAATTGTCCAAAACTTTTTGTAAAGAAAAAAATCATTAAAACATATACATACAAAATGTTAGCTATGTAGAAGAACAAAATTCAATAACATCTTATTCCACATTATAAAGAAAAGAAAAAGACCAAGTGTGTAAGAAACTAGACTAATTAAAGGACTGAAAGAGGTTGCCAGGGAGATGGCTCAGTGGAATAAGCGCTTCTGTGGCGAGCAAAAGGGTCTGAGTTCAATCGCTGGTTATGCAAAAAAAAAAAAAAAAAATTGTCCTCTATGAATTTTATACTTAGCAAGCAAACATACCTTTGTTTTCCTTGTTGATATCAACACAATAGCCATGTTCCCTAAATTTGCTTTCCTCATGAAGAGCCATTTCTAATGATATGGCTTGTTCTGGAAGATTCTCATATGATCAAGGAAGGGCTATTTCAGAGGTGACTGGACCCAGAATTTGTGACGCTGGGATCGATTCATGGTGCAGTGCTAAAATCCAAGGCACTAGCATTAAGGGTGTGAGTGATACCCAACATAAGGGCTGGTAGCCTGGATAAGATAAGGACAGAAAGAATTCTGATTTCCTTGCATGCTTTGCTATCTTCTGCCCACCATGAGCTGTTTCTCCTCTTCTACACCTATCTGCCACACCACCCTGATGTGGAGCCAGCCAATCATGAACTGAAATTGTCACATACTTGAGCTAAATAAACATGGTTTTTTTTTGTTTGTTCGTTTGGTATTTTTTTTTTTTTTTACTTTCCCTTTGGGTATCAAGTATTCTGTTTCAGCAACAACAAGAGTAACTGAAACAACGTACAAAGCACCTTCCATCATGAAATTTCACAATGATTTTAACTTTACAATTGTCAGGGAAAATTATCATATAGAGAACTTAAAAACTTACTGCTTAGTAAATAATCCTTTTACTTCTTTGTATTAAAATAAGCAGCAGTCTAGGACAATTCAAGTTAACGTGATGACATTAATTTTTTCTTCTTTAAAGCTATTTTTATACACCAAAGATCTATTTAAGGTACTGACAGCACTTCTATACAAATGTTCAAGTATTCAAGTCAATATGGTGATTTTAAAAATTTACATATCTGATTTTTTTATCCTGGTCTAATTTTAAGTGTAGAACTTTTTAAAAAGAGTAGAAAATGTTGATTTTGTATACACATATACTGTGTAATAATTAATACAATCAACTTAGTTAACACATACTTCACCACATATCATTTTGTATTTGTGAATATTGGCTTAAAAGAAACCTTAAGAACTGTTTTGCAAATTTCAAACATGTGTTGCACAATAACACTGTACATTAAAACCTCTAGAGTTTACTCATCTTGTGAGTGATCACCCTTTGGTGACCATTCTGCTAGCCCTTCCTCCAGCCTTCTGCTCAGCTCCTGGCCAACACCATTCTACTTGCAATTTCATCAGGTTCTGTTGTTTTGGTTTCCACAAATAAGTGAGATTATGAACTATTTGTCTTAAACATAGTGTCCTTACAGCTTCTGTTTCCAGGATAGTTCATACAAGTTATTTCATCTGTTTTCTCAACTTAATAATACAACTAATTTAAAAGATGTAGATCACTACCATGATGTCATATTGAGAAGATGGATACATGAAGCTATTGCCTAATTGCCTGGGTATTTTAGTGTTACGATTTTCATAGCAGTTATGGATCTGGATACTATGGTTTCACTTGCTTCAAAAACACCATGGCCAAGATTTTCAAGTAAATAGTACCCGGGGACAAGGCACCCTTATTGGAACTACCTTGAAATGGCAAGTATCAGCACCAAAGGATGTGGGGACCAAGAACACCTTTGTACGTGTCCATACCAAGTGGCATTTTTCTGGAAATAAGAGACATTTTTGTACTTTGTGAATATATCATTAGAGGGTGAATCTGACATAAGGGAGACATTGTAATTTGCATTTAAGACATGGGGTAGAATTTGAATCCCGCTTTTTCTTATTTCAAAATGTACAATGCTGCTCTCAGTATCTTAAACCTACGATAAACTAAACATGTAGATAAGGTGAAAGCAGTTTATACAATACCAAATTCAACACACATACAGTCATTTCCATATGCATATATACTGATGCAGAGGGTCTTGCAGAAGCATATCCTCAAGAATCTTGTTATTAAACGGTTTTGGTGAAATAATTAAGGTCTGGAAAATCATGAGATTCTGATTCTTTCCTTCTTTTCCAGGACTGATTATGCTCCAAATCTAAGAGGAATGAGACAACAATGATCAGAATAAATGGGACATCATTAGGAGATGAGGAAACAAAATCTAAGAAAGTCAGTTATACAAAGGACACCAGTGAAGGGTAGGACAGAGGGAAGTTCAACTTTGTTTGCTTGTTAAGAATTCATGTTTTAAAATGAACCAAATTCATCTTGTGATCTTGCTAAACTTTGAAAGAAAATGTTAAAAGTATTTAACTACCAATGTGTAACTTTCCTTCAGTAAAAACATTCCAAATTATAAGAAAGTAAGTGCACATAAGATCCTGCTTTGCACATGTCTTTATTTTGTAGTGTAAATATTCAATGATGTTGCTGACGGAGGTGCCTCCGGCATGGTGGTGAGACACGAAAGTGGGCTGGCTCCCCCGTTCTCACGTATCACTGTCCACAGTGGTGGTGTGTGTTGGACAAATAGGATACCTGGTGAGGCTTTCATCTTTTTGTCTTAGCTTCTCATATTTATTGTCATCCCTTTCTTGTTAAAACTGATCTAGGGACACACAATAATAGGGCTGAGATAACCCACATGGGGTTAGTACCACGTACACGTGGCCTCCCACAGAGCGGGCCTTTCGCAGCAAAGAAGAACAGCTACTACCATTGAGAAATACAACAACCCTGTGTGAATGGCTAAAGTCCACTGATTACGTTGGAAGTCTCTCTTGATGGAATACCTGCTAAGAGATTTTAAGATACACAACTTGCGGCAGGAGAAATGGCTCAGTAGAATAAGCGCTTCCCTGGCAAGCCCAAGCGTCTGAGAAATACAACTTATATTTTAAATTTTATATACATTTTATATTTTAAGATCTAAAACTTTGATGCCTATAATAACTAAAGTCAAAGCATACCTGGTGAGACCACAGGTGAAAGGCCCAGCAACCTCTCCTGTCCCCAACTCCAGAGGTGACTCACAGCACCTGGAGAAACCTCCAATGATAGCACAAATCTCAAAGCCCTCATGAAAGAGAAAAAAAGGGGGGTTTGAGGTCCGAAGTGTTTGGATGAGAAGCCTAGGTCTACTTCTGTGGCTTTGAGTAATTTAAATTCTCATATATCATCCTGATAGCCAAGAAAGAAATCACTCCTGAAACATACAGGTTTCTGGGAAGAATTCAAGGGATTCTACTCCAGTCACATGTGTGTGATACAGAGCATGACAACAGGCAAAGGCATGGTTGGCTGAATGCTCTAGAGTCTGGAAATTGTAGAAGTAAATTGCATATACTACTGTAATGAAGGAGACTAATGCCAGGCGTAGCTTTGTAAGGCAATGGATAAGTACATGGCAAATTTGGATTAATAAAATAGAAACAGAAATCTGTAACAGTTATTACTATTACCAATAGAGAGAACTTAGAAAGCTAGACTCACAAAAACAGTTAAGTTTAGCACAAGGAAGATGTGCCAAAAAGTTTGGAAAATTTAAAATGCATTACTAATAATTACCTCCTTTCCTCCTCAAAAAACCTGCTTCAGCATGTCCCTATATTTACTGTTCTTTCTCCAATTCACATTATTTCCATATGCACTTATTCTGCATGGAAAATATTGAAGACAAAATGTTGTTTTTCAGCACTCGGGAGGCTGAGGCAGGAGGATTGTTGTGAGTTCGAGACCAGCCTGAGCTACAAAGTGAGCTTAAGGCCAGCCTAAACTGCATAGTGAGACCCTGTCTCAAAAAGACAAAAAAAAAAATGTTGTTTTTATCTCCAATATATTACAGGTACTCACAGGATTTTTCTGAAAGCTCATGGCTATAAATGTGGAATTAGAAAATTTATGTCTATAGTTGGACTTACTTAACTAGATCAAATAATTGACTGAACAACTATGGATAATATATTAGTCTTTGATTTATCTTCTTATTTTTTCACTTATTAAAGTAATTTATTTCCTACTCTTCTATCCATTTTGCATAAATGTGAAAAGATTAAAGATTTAGTGATTATGAACCACATTCACATTCACGATTGCGATGTAGTACATGTCTTCTCATTATCCTTGCTATAGATTTGCAGGATTTTACAATAAATCATGTTATCTTACTTGGCTCTCAGTTAATTCTATTAGAACCTGGGATTATAATTTACAATACAATGAATTAACATTGGACTATTTTGTTGTCAGCTTAGTCCACCACAAATAACAATCTCAGTATTATTCACCATTGGATTCCCAAAAATATTAATATAGAAAAAGGAACAAAGTAGAATTCTCATCAAATACAAACTCTATAAAAGTTGATGCTGCTCAAGATGGAATTTTAAGATCTAAAAGACAGTTCTGATTTGAATCTGCTAACTCTCATGATCAAACTTATCTCTCTGCTTCTAACCTTCATGCAAGGTGCACACACATTGTTTTGCAAGAATGAAGAAATGTAGGAAATGTCTTAATCAAGTGTAGCAAACTATTTATGATAATGCATTCATACCTTGTTCCTGTTAACATGCATAATGGGCACATTGAAGGTGCATGAATCTCAATGCATTTGTAATGGTTAAGAAATAAACTGATGACTCAGTAGGTCTCCGAAAGCTACCCAGCGTGCGATTTCTCATGAAATAATCTGATGGCACATAAAGTAATAAATCACATATAATATTTTCAGAATTATTAGATTGAAGATGATCTAATCAAGAGGTGTGCATTAATGAAGTATTTGCCATGAAAGTTGCAAATTATACATAACAGAGCATAACATTAAAAAATTAACATAATTTAATGACACAGATCTATCACTTGTTAAATAAAAGTCCAAAGGCTTCTATTCTGACAGTTCTGACTTTGCCGCTACACCACATGCTAGCACAGAATTGTTATTAAAATCATCTAAATACTATCAGCTCTAATTTTCATTTTTGCAAGTCATAAAATGAATATCAACTTGTTCACATACTTTACACATTTTTAACATCAACCAACAGTTTTTCTTTGTTCTGCGCATTTTAATAGAGTTCTGTGCCAAGATATCATTGCACTCAAGACAGAGCACTATAAATATCTCAGAGTGAAAGGAATCATTTATTTTTTTATTTCTCTTTTAGGTTTGTATCCTGAGCTTTACAAAGTAAAGCTCAAGACCACTGTCTTTTTACAAAATTTTGTAGGAAATTGTTTATTATATTACAGCATGTTCATCTGGTTTACAGACAAAAGAAAATTATCCTTTCATTGCCCATTATACCGTACCAGTGTAATCTATCCATGGAGAATGCCCCAGGCCATGTACCACCGCCGTATGCTGCAGGGCTGTTACACAGAACGCCATATGTGGTGCCATCCTAGGGAACAGCAGGGTGTAGATACAGGGGTCTGCACATTTTCTTCCTCCCCTCACAGCCCCTGCATTTATACCTCATTACTGTGCTATTTATTTGGTGAAATTTGAATAGGTTTTTGTGCATTTGCAGCATAAAGAGTTCTTTTGATGCAACTCAATGTGTATAATATTATACATTAAAATGCAGCATGCTGTATTATATAACAGTGTCACAAATAAGTTTAAACATCAACCAAGCCTATTCTGGAAAGTATGCAAGTTATTTTACTACAGAGATCATCTTCCACCTGAAGGGCACTTGGCTTGTCTTCTCTGGTGCACTGCTGAATATGCATTTGTGGTGAGTGTGGAATCTACTGTGACTGCTAGGAAAATGGCCTATGATGCATCCTAGAGGCTTACACCAACCATCTATTACTTTCTAGATATATAAATTTAAATTGATCAGCATTTATAGTATCTATTTTCAGCTATTGTTATCTGAGCTCTCCACTAATATAAAAACCAGGAGAAAACTTGTGGAAAAGAATTCTGGATGCCAGTTTCTTCAGAATTGGAAATCATGTTATTCATATTTAGAAGAAGTCATGACTGTTGTTTTGGATGGAAAATGGCTTTCCAAAAATGAAGTCAACTCCTAATCCCTGAAACCTCTGGGCATTAGCAACAAGGCAGGAGAGGAGAGTCACTCTGCACTTCAGAAGAAGCACTCATCCTCAGTCCCCTTGGCGGTCACAGTTTCATGTTTTCTTGAAAGAGGCCAAGAGGAAGTTTTCAGACTCAGACTGGTAAGTCCTGAGAGACTCAAGCCCTGCTGAAAGTCTAGTCATAGTATTGGCAGCAGCTGGAAAAGGCAAAGTGCTGCTGTTTTCTGAATTCCACAGTGTGGCCCCATGGGTGGTGGGAGTTTGGACTTCTCTCTCTCTCTGCCAGAGCTGTGAGGAAATAATTGTGTTTGGTTTGAAGAGCATTTGTGGCAATGTGTTCAAGCAACCACAGGAAATAAACACAATGCACACTGCATGAAAAACTAGTTCCCAGGACCTTGAAAAAATGTCATCCTCACAGGAAGGGACACAAAAACAGTGTGCAGGTGTCAACTTCTCACACTTCCCCATTAAAAATAATTTGTTCTGTTGAGAACACACTCTCTCATGTTAAGATAAAATTGAGAACAACACACAATGTTCTTGAGATACTTCTCACTAAAAGAAAATATGGAAGGAGCAAAAGATTCACAGAGAAATATCAAAAATAGAAATAAGTGTTAGCTGCAAGGGCCCTTGCTGGCCAGGCAGAGAACAATTCAGGTTTCACAAATAAGGTGTCATGGATTCAAGAGCTCTTGAAATATAACAGTGTGTAAGATCAAACTCGTATTGATAGAGGAGGAGAAAGACTCCCAGACAGTGTAGAGAGGTGGATCTCCCTTTAATGGAATGAAGTTTGCAATGAGTACAGGGACTTGAAGGTGACAGGCACCGTGTTGTGCTGAGTGCTTTGAGGACAGGTTCAAGAAATAATCATTCACAGATGTCAAGGATAAGAGAAAAATGGAAATGGAGCGGATAAGTTCTTGTTCTGAAATTGTTCTCCACACATTTCCTCCCATTTGCAAAGGGAACTTTATTGATTCAGTGAGAAGGAATTAATTTCTGGAGTGAAGGTTAAAATGAATGCCACCAAGGAGGGTGGACATCAAAGGATTCTGATCAAGAAAACATGAGAGAATCAATATCCACGCAGAACTCAGCTGCTGGCAGCCTGGCCTACCTGTAAAAACCACATCAGTGATAGACTGTAGGATAACTGAAAAAGAAGAAATCAGTGTCTTTCCTTGGATCACTGAGTGTCATCAAGGGAAACGCAAGATCTACCCAGAAACTGGAGAGACAGAGAAGTCTAGGGAATCAGTCAAAGTCTCTTTACCTGAAGCGTTGAGCTGCTGGAGCCATAGCCTTGCAGGAACACGATGATACCAATTGTGACAAAGCGTTGTAGGCTTAGTGTGGACTTGCAGAAGAGGGAGACATTTCTGGAGGATGCACTCAGAGGGAGCCCTTCATCTTTCTGTGCAGCAAACTATGTGGATTGCTACAAGAAGGTCCAGTGAAGGTTCATAACTAACTCGAGAATGGATGGTGAAGGAAGTAGCAATTTCATATTATTCCTACCTATACCCCATAGAGAAGTCCTGCTCTGCACGAGCAAGGGTTTCCCCTGTGTTCTATGCTTGTAGGGAAAGGGATTCCCTCTCAGCCTCTTCTGACTCTTGACACAGCTAGGGAAGGACAAAACAACCAAGCACAAACCCGAACAAAATACTTTTGAAGGACACATGCTTAGGCCAGAGAGCAGCTTGTGTTAAGATTAAATTGAGAATCTTAACTAATTTTACCATGTAATCAATAAGACTTTAGGAGAAAATGGTACTGTAAATGAATGAATGGTACTGCAAGTTACTGCAAATGAAAAATTGGTACATTAGACTTTGAGTTGTTATCAGACCCAAAGACAATATAAGGAAAGACAAAAGACACTAGAAACTTGAAATCTCTAAACCCAAAAGGTTTTCAGGCATACACAGAATCAATCTCATTCTTGGCCAGGTTAACATGAGTCTCATACCAAGTGCTTAATCAGTTCACTTCTGCTATCTAATGCACACAGGCTTTCAACAACGATTACAAGCAGGCCCAAAGGCGAGGGCACATAGTCTGCAGCGACAGAGTGAGCACTGGGAGCAGCCTCTGTCGCGCACGTTAGCAGACCCGGAGATGAGCGTGCCTGTTGCCAGGTTCTGAGCCTCAGTGCTACTTCCCTTGGTAAATTCAGCCTTCTGATGAATATCCTGGAGGATTATTTGGGGCACCATTTTTTCTTCCTTGGCATTTTCAGTTCTTTTGATACTACCCTTTTATTTTCATTTATTCTCTGATTTTCCTCCTGAATTTCTTATGAACATAGATGCAAAAATACAAAAATACATAAAATCAAATCCAGTAATAATCCAAAATAGTAGGCAACACAATTCAGTAAAGATATATCCCACATATTTTGGGTTCATCTAACATCTGAAAATTATTCAATGCAAGTTACTGCAAATGCAACACAGTGAAGAAAAATCATATACTTTATCAATAGATGCAGAAAATCACTTGATAAATTCCAGTACCTGTTCATATCAAATAGTCTTATCCAACAAGAGAAGACTCAACTTGATTTAAAAATGTATAGAAATATGAAGCTTATATCTGACTTCTATTGAGAAACAGGGTGGATTTTCTTTTCTAAGACTGACATTACACAAGTAAATCTTCTGCGCACTCCAATTCAGGCTCACATCTGAAAGGGGACCTAGCTCAGTGCAGTTCAGTCATGACTGCCTATCTTGAAATACCTTATTCTTGGTAATGAACATTAAACTGTGGAATTGTACAAAACCAGATTAGTACAGAACTTCACTTCTTTTTCTCTATACCATTAAAAAATAGAGCCAAAATAAATAAAAGTGTAAAAACAACAAAACAATCTTTTAAAAACTGGCCAGTGTTTCAACAGACACCTCTTCACAGAAGACACACAAATAGCATGTGACTATGTAAACAAAGTGTTGTCTCATTTTTTTTTTTTTTTTTTTTTTTTTGCAGAACCAGGGATTGAACTCAGGCTTCTGAATACAGGACTCACTTCCAGTTCCTCATCTCGGTCCAATTTGTAATCTCGAAGTAACGTTATTGAAATCCCACCAAGTTAATTTCAATCTACCACTTTCAATGCAATGCATGGTGAAAATAAAGACACTAAATTATGTTTTCAATCATTGAGTAGTCAAGGGTCTCCAAGTTCAGCCATGAAGATGGCTTCCGGGAACCAAGAGAGCGACCCAGGGCCTCATCTGGTTTTTATTCAGTGGGGGAGTAGCTTGAGGATGATTGACTGGAAATTGTGGGAAGTAGGTGACTACTGTAAGCCGAGTTAGTGGGTGGCCTACATTTACCTCTGCCACATACAGGGAGAGTAATCTGCATTATAAATAGTATCTAATATTTTAGGTGGTCTGGTACTTCAGCTTTCATGTAGTTTTTCAAGCCCCAGAAAATCATAGCCTCTGTCTCGAGGCTTGACCCCAGCTGGCAGCACGGAGCATTAGTTCTACCATCTTGTTTCCACCCGGCTCATATTAAGGAGCAGCAGGCTTACCAGGGAAACACACCTGCCACCTTGAAAGACTATCACCAGCACCTCAGCTAGACCAATACACATTGCTTAAGGCCAATTGAAGGATAAGCAGAAGTCCTAGCCAGCTCTATACATAACAATACAGGGAAATACAGTCAGGTTCATTCAAAATGGAGACAGTTACTCTTCTTTCAAGGAGAGCTGCTCAGGTTGTCCTTCGCACTTGCACTTGCCAGAGAAGTGCTTATTGCACTGAGCCATCTCCCTGACCCCAGTTGTCTCACATTTTATGCAGAAGGATTTCCTCAGATGACTTTGAGTGACCCAACATTCCCCTTCTTGGCACGTAGTTCTTGACATAACTAGGATGTACTACAAATTGAACGGGACAGTATGGAATAGGTTGGAATTTGTTCTTGGACCCCAGAGAGCCACATGTGGTTCAACACTTTAACTGAGCACTTCACTTTGCCTCCAAGAAATGAAAGTCTAGATGGCTTGCTTTCTGGGTACCTCACTTGCTTTGGGAGATGAAATATGCTTAGTAGAGACTTCGTCTGCCCAGGATAGCTTCTGTGATTTGGGACAAAAGGTTCCCAAGGGTCATAAGCTTCTGTTGGTTCCTGATAAACATCCAAAACCAAACTGTTTCCTTTGTGTGACTACTTGTACAGGCTTGCCTACTCATCAGACATGCTTTGACAGTGGGATTTATACATGACCTCCTACCAGACCTAAAACCCAATGGAAATAGCTGAGGTGTTTAGATTATTATCACAAAATTGTATGCTGTTTTATATCACCTGTCATCTGGGAAATAGAAATTACAATAGGGAGACTCTACTGGACCCAGAAACCTGAAGTAGACTAGACTTTAATGTCAAATGCTGATGCAAAAGGAAAGCTGCAGAAACTCACATTGATGCCAATGGAAATGCTTCCCCTTTGAAGAACAATTTGGTGATTTTATATAAAAATAAACATACTCCCATAATACAAACCAACAGTTTGTATTTGATATTTATAAAGAAAAGTGGAAAATTCATGTCAATGAGAAAACCTACACTATGTGCTTATTCCTTATTCCTTACTGCCAAGAAAACCAAGGAGTTTTGTAGGTAAATAGACAAGTTTTGAGGATTATAGATAGTGGGGTCATTTTATTATTAAAAGAAAGAACTTTCAAAAATAAGAAAAGAAGGAGCAACCTTAACAATGTAGACTGCTAAGTCACGGAAACCACTGGAACTTGGCTGCTCATTATAAGCTTTCAGCAGACGCTCACAACATTTCAGAAAATCCAAATGTACACAGACAGAAAAGTGACTGAAGAGCAGGAATTCCTGGGGAAGAAGAATGAACAAGCAGATTCAAAAAGAGAGTGTTAGAGCCGCGATACTGCTCTGTAGAATGCCGGTGATCACCACAACTTTACCACTGCCAAAACTCACAGCATGTACAACAATGAACTCTAATGCACACTCTAGTCTTTGGGTGATAATGATGCAGCAATATTGGTTCATTGATTATAAGAAGTGATCCACTTGGATATCTCTAAAAATTAATGTTATTAAGATTTTAAATCCAGGCAATAACAAAAAATGGTAATATTTTATAGAGAAGCAATGACACATTAAATTATGTGGTGTAAGAATCTTGCCTGTTTAGTTAAAATACTCTGTAACATTTGCCTTTGTAAGATCTGACATTTTTGCTTTTGTTGCTAATATCCATTTTACATTAACATTTGTGTACAGTTTACCAAGTTGACAAAGTTGTTTTCTATTACTTCTTTGTTAAAGTTTTCAGTAATGCATGAGCATTTACTCTCCTGAGAGATTGTCCCACCTCTGTAGAAATTGTAAAGTGGGGGCCGGGGAGATGGCTCAGTAGAATAAGCACTTGCCTGGAAAGCACAGGGTCTGAGTTCAATCCCCGGTTCTGTCAAAAAAAAAAAAATCCACTTTCCAGAAATTATATAGTGGACTTCTTCCTTATATTAATATATGTTTGAGTATTAAACTAGTATTCCTCTTTTGCTGAATATTTATTCTTATCATGTAGGAATGGTGCTTTAATTTTCATAAATTAGTACTGTGATTCAGGTTTCTAGATAATTTATTTCCTGTGAAATTTTTCAGTACCAGTGCAATTAGTGAGAAACATTTCCATTTTCTATTGCAATACTCTTTTCACTTATTTTAGAAAAAACAGACAAGTAATATAAAGAATTCTACTAAAAGCTACTCTGATACATTGTCAGCAATTTACTTTCCATCTGTATGTCAAATTTATACTAGGTTTATTAGTAGTAGATGCTGAAGTTTAAGCCAGCCGACTTTTTCCTTTCCAAGATTGTTTTGCCTTTCTAATTACTAAGTATTCTCATATAAAATGTGCAATCATCAGATTAACATAAATACCACATCAGAATGTTCATTGGTATTAGAAAAATTCCAAATATAGGTTTCAGAACTGTATATGAAGAATTAAGTTTTTAAAATATATCAAGTTTCCAAATCTGAATTCAGTGTTCTCCATGATTTGTATTTTTCTTAAAAAGAATTGAATGTACATATTCTATCATAATTATAAATCTGGAGGTTTTGAAGTATATTTATCCTTTTTTTGTCTTTTTATGTATTTGGTACAGGGTCTCACTATAGAGCTCAGACTCCTAGTGATCTTCCTGTTCTGAGTCTTAACTGGCCTTGAAAGGCTAGAGCCAAAATGTTGACTGTCCTTGCAGCCCTCCTTTTTCTCTAATTTTTGGTTTGCAAACTTAGGATGATCGTCAGCCCTAGAGAAAGAAGTTTAAATACAGATTATAATATAGGTTACAATAAAGTACATTTTTGGATGAATGTGTAACTTTTTAATCACCCACAGAGCTATGTCCTTGTGGGACACAATGTTAATAAAGAATTTAGACCTCCATGTTTTCACTCCATTCTGTAGTCTATCACAACAGATCTAGACAATTTTCTGGATATACACTATCGACAAAAAGTGTCAGAACCACAAAAAGAGATCAAGCAAATCTATCAAAATTAATAATGTAGTTTAAATATAATTTTAAATTATATTTAAACAGTATTTCCATATATCAACTTTGAAATCTTTACTCTTGATAAATTCACTTAAATAGAAGGAAATATAATTTTTATGTGATTAAAAATCATTCTATGAAATTAAGTGAGCATTATAAGTAGATGTATTTGAAACATACACTTTGGTTATATTTACATTTATATGTGTAGGCATATATGTGCTTATAATCATAAGTAATGTGCTATAAACATGTTTGTGATTTTCTTCTTTGTCATGGCCAGGTAATGAAAATTAAGGCATGTATTTGGGTATCTCTAACTTTACCTATGCAATGATAGCTATTTAAGACAAATAAAATAAGAACAGTCATGGCTAATAAAAAATGACATCATAAAATATAAACAAACAGTGGTTACACTTGAAGGAATCAATTAAAATTTAACTTGTGAACTATGTAATTTGTGTACACATAATCCCTAGTAGCGGATTAAATCTACAGCCACTTTTCTGTGGGTTTTACTTTGAAACAAGCAGGAAGTTTTCAATCCTGGGAAATGGTGTAATACTGTGACCTTAGAGTTTATTTCATGGATTTTAGGCTCCAGGAATAAGGCCTTTGCAGAAATGAATACAATATATGTATTTGAAGAGATTTTTGTCATTTAAATATTATGGGTGTGTGAATTCAATAAAATATTCCAGAATAGTCCAGTAGTACATTATAGTAGTATGTTTTCCGTAAGACTGGCAATGTCAGAATTGTTGACTTGAGCCTTTTATAGCTCAGTATATTGATATGATTTTACTTTTTAAACTTTTCTACTGGATGGTTAAGGCAAAGATAAATCAAGACTTATATAACAAGAAATGTAGCTTTTTTATCTCATAAGTTGAGTCAAATCACTTCAGGATTTATACTGAAACCCTGTACCACAGTTTATAGATCCTTTGTTAGTGTCAGCCATGTGGATGAGTCACAGCCACTGCTCGACCAATTTGCTCTCTGTGAGAGCCTGAGGAAATGTTTTCTCTCCATTTGACTCTCCCTAGGCGCACTCTACACCATGGACCATTGACCACATTCCTCTGTGGCCCCATAATCTCCTTAATCAGAAAGTTTGGGACACAACTGACTTACATGATGTTACAGTACAGGGTTGTTAACCCTCCAGAAGAGAAGTTTATTGTTATTGCTCTACAACCTCTGCTATTGAGCTTAATCTCACTATCTGTCTGAATATTAATCATCTTAGGCATAACATGAAACAGGTATTTTTCATGAAGTATTGATATGTTAAACTTTAAGTCCCTACAAAATATGAAGAAAAATATTTAAAAAATTAAAATATATTTGAAAAACAGGATTAAACTATTACATATTTTTACACAGAAGTTTAGAATTCTAACCATATACAGCATTGTAGCAGGACAAAAGTACACAAAAAAAGATGATACAGATGAATGACCATTTTATATCTCTGTATTTGAAATAGCAAATATACAGCTACATTCTCTTACTTCAATGAACAGAAAGATTTGTCCTAATAGTGTTTGTAAACAGGATATCATGTCTGTATCTTCTACTGTGAATAACCACTCCAAAGACAATAATATGCAATGTATTAATTATTGAAACTATCCCACCAATAGGTTTTGATACTGTCTCATTGCTATTTGTTTCTCAATAAAATTAATAAAAAAGAGATTTTATTGGGTTTAAAAAGAAATAGGATTAAAAGATAAATAAGGAGTTGCATTTTTGATCTTCAAAAGCAAATCCACTGGGCATTCTATTTAGATGAATTTCCTCTCCAACCTCTAACAGTCTCAACTGTGCTCATTAGCATTCTTCTAGCCTTAAGTAAAAATGATTTTAGATAGAGCCTACCATTATATTTCAGCTTATTTATAGAGATTTTTAATAGTGGGGCAACTCCAACCGTGCCTCCTGGGTTGCTACAGTAGCAGCAGAAAATACTCATGAGGCCTCTACATCTCTATGTGAAGATTTCTCTGTAAGATAAATGATACACGTTACTTTGTGTATTCTTTCTCAAGTGAGGGCAGCATTGCTATTGCTATACATGTTCCATGGGTGTGGTGGCGCAGGCCTGTAATCCCAACACTCTGGAGGCTGAGGCAGGAGGATTGTTGTGAGTTCGAGACCAGCCTGAGCTACAAAGTGAGCTTAAGGCCAGCCTGAACTGCATAGTGAGACCCTGTCTCAAAAAAGACAAAAAAAAAAAAAAAAAAAAAAAAAAAAAAGCTTCTGGATTTGAATTGATGTGCACAAAGTCTTTTCTCCCTGCCACCATGTCCCTTGCTGAAAGTATCTTCTGGTGGGTGGCACTGTACCTGGTACAGGTCACCACTCTGATGTGGGTAAGTAAAGTGAATCGCACCAGTTTACCCTCTGATACTTTCTATAGTCAGAAGAAGATTAAGGCTGGAAAGTATTGTGTAGAACAAGCTTGAGTGTTTCCAAATAACTTTTCTTATATTGTTGCAATCAATCAAAATGCAAATAACTGTACAAATATCTCTGGACTTCTTTGAAATCATGATAAATGCTAAAAAAAGGAAACAGAAGTAGAGAAATATCCATATGTGTGCATATAATATATGCACATGTTTAAGTCACATGAATAAATTTACAAAGAACCTACATAGTGTATAAGAAGAGTAACACATGTCGATTAATTTTGTTAGTTTATTCTTTTTTTCCTCTCTAGAATTCTCTTTCAGATGTGAATAGACTACAGTAGAATCAGAAGCACTCACTTGATCCACGAAAAGGTTTTATATTCATAAAAATAATACAAAATCGCTTTGTGTTTCAACACAAGAGGGATAAGTACTTATAATTATTAATATCAATGATTAATACTAACATTCAAAAAAAGCAATTGCAAAATTATTTGCAAATTTTTCTTTTATGGTGAATCTTAAAAGATTCCCTTTTGTGTGCATAAGACAATGGGTTAGGGAGGCACTGGGGCCACTATTGTCCACATTATATTGTTAAAGATATATGACAGTGTACTGCCTTATTCATAAGGACAAGATAAAGCACCTCTTTGCTCCAAAGTTTAAAATTCAGTTAATGAAATTCATCCTTAGATATAAGAATATTTTAAAGACTATCAACTTTAAGAAACATCAGAAGTCCAGGGTTGTATGTATGTGGGATTGCTGATACAAAAATAATTTCTTTCTAAGTACAGATTTAATTAATACACTGCTCCTACTATTGCTGCTGAGAAACACCAAGACCAGGATTTAGTTTACAAACAATTAAATGTGGAAACAGTATTATCTCAGAACACTATGGTCATTCCTGCTTTCACCAAAAAATCATGCAATCTTTAACTCCTACTTAACAGAAATTTTAATAAAAATATGAGTATAGCGTAACACTGTTCACAGGCACTCAGTGCTACTTAGAATTCCTTTATTTAAATACAACTTGAGAAACAATTAAAAATCTTCAGTGTTTCTGTAGGACTTTCACACTTTTTCAGAGCAGGCATATTACATCGCCACTTTTGAGCTCAGTTATTGGCCTGAAATAGTTGCTCAGCCCACAATTAATATTTTTTCAGTACTGTAGATGGAACACAGTATCTTGCACAGAGCTATACCCTCAGCCCTTTGAAAAAACTAAATGTTCACCAGGGCTTTGCTAAACTTCCTGGGCTGGACTCAAAATTTCCCTCATCCTCCCTCAGTGTCTGAGAGTGCTGGGATTCCAGGTACACAACATCTCTCTGCAATTGTGTTTAATGTTTTAAATAAGTTATCCAAGGTGAGTGACTCATATGCATATAAAACCCCTAAAAGGCAGCTTTTCTTCTGGATGGTTAACAACCTAAGATCCCAAGTCAGAGTTGGAGAAATAGAAGAGCCACAAGGCCAGCCAACATTTTGGACCTAGCCTTTCAAGGTCAGCGAAGACTCAGGACATAGGAGAACCTGTACTGCAATATTATGAGACTCAGGTGAGCTCCAAATTTTCTGAGCAAGGAGATTGTGGAGCCACA
>PVKA01014952.1:38101-51309 GCA_004027165.1 Ctenomys sociabilis | reverse complement strand
CGCCCCGTGCCCTCTGCCCTGTCCCGATGCCTGCCCTATGCCCTGTCCCCTCTGCCCTGACCCTGGTTGGAAGAGCCTCACTCTCTCTTGAAAAGGTGAAGCTGAGTCCCTCGATATAGGCAGCTGGGGTAGAGGCAGGGAAACACCCTCTGATGGACCTGGGAGGATGGAGGGCACAATGAGGCCCCAGCCTCTGCCCCCAGTCCATCCCAGGAATGCCGCACCCACCCAGGCAGCAGACTGGACAGTCTTCTCTAGGGAGCCTCACCAACTAGCAACCAACAGCAGCGTCCACCTTCACACAGAAGCACCCCACCCAGCTTCTGTTCTGCGCCCACCCTCACCCAGGAATCTCCAGCCAAGGATCATAAGCTCTCTGATGAAGCCTCCAGCATTGCAGAAGGAGGCCAAGGTGATAAAAGGCAACTGGAAGGAGAGAGCAGAGATTACAAGGAAGGGTCCCCTCTGAGAGCTAGAAAGAAATTCCCACCAAGTGGAGAACAAGGAAAGCATTTTTTTGAATTAAAAACATGTTTAAAAATGATATGAACCTGGAAGAGCTCCCAGAAAGTGAAACCATGAGCCCAAGATGTGTGAAGTTAGAATAATAAGAAAATCAGAGGGCCTGGCCAGGAGTGTTCAACCACATGAAAGCTCAACAGAGACAAAGGAGAAAGGGAGGGGAATTATTACCAAAACAATGCAAGAAAACTTCCCGTAAGTAGAAGGCATTCTCAGATTGCAAGGATCTAGCTCTTGCCCCACACCACAGAGGGACTGACCTACAGCCTACTGAAACTTCAGACAAGCATCTGTAAGGAAGCACAGGGAATGAGCAGATTACAGAAAGGCCCCGTGCAGGGGATTGGGATGAGAATGGCTTCAGTTCCTCAAAATCCCCACTACGAGACTGGGCAAGTGGAGCCCAGTCCCTAAAACTGCAGAAAATTTATCTATCAATTGTGACTCTGTACCCAAATCCTCAACCAAGTATGAGAGCAGAGTAGAGGCATTTGCAGTTGAGTAAGTTCTCAGAACATCCACCTTTCGAGCACCTCTTTTAAAGTTGCTCCATCAGAGCAAGAAAGGTGACCAAGAAAAAGAGAAACGGATGACCCAGCAGAAGCAGCAACAGAGGAGTCCCTCAGAGGTGACAACAGACAAAAGATCTCTGCCACACAGCTCTGTCCCAGGGGCAGGGGCAGCTGGGCCACACAGCATGACCCTGAGGGAGCCACTGTTGCAAGCTGAGGGGAAGGGGCCCAGGAGAGCGGGGCCGAGGTCCTCCACCCCTGCCAGTGCTGACCCGCCCACTGTGCTGGGGACACACCATTCCCAGCCTGCCGCTCTTCTCCCCAGAGCTGGCGGAGGCCGGCCACACTCAGAAGCAGAGCACACACCAAGCAGTGCAGTGCCCGAGTGTCATCCCCATCCCCGCTCCCTTCCTCAAGCTAAGCCTTGTCCTCTGGGTCATTTTTCATTGGCCCAAACTGGACCAGCAGATGGGCAAGCTTGCATCGGCCTGCGAAGAGGCGCCCAGGACTGTTATGGCAGAGAGGCATGCAGAGCTGCAAGACCAGAGGCTTGTGTTGGGGTGCGCCCCACATGCTGCCCTGCAGAGGTTAGCCACCTGCAGTCCACGTGGGTCCTGAAAACGAAGTGCCACAGGCAGTACGTGAGCAGCAAAACGGGATGCAGGTGCAGCCTGATTCACACAGATACAGATTGAGGCAGCAGCGCTCAGCTTGCAAAGGCGACCTCCAGACTACCTGAGAGGAGAATGGTGGCTCACTGCAGAAGTGGACAGGGAAAGAACAGGCTGCGTGAGGGCAGCTGGTTAGGGGCAGCAGGAAGGGCGGGACTCTGACCTCACCCTCTAGGCAAGAACCAGTGGCAGTGGATCGTGGGTGGTGAATTTGAGTGTGGCCTCCGAGCCCTCCAGGGGCCACTGTGATTAAATGGGAGGTCTCCTTTAATGCAGCGGGAGGTGGAGCCTGGTGGGAGGTCCTTGGGTCACTGGAGGCGTGGTCTATTTTCTCTCCTGGGGATTATTTTAAAAGGATCGAGTTTCACTCCACCCATTCTCAAAAAAATACCCGCTACTGGTTCAAGACATGACCACGTGCTTTCTCTTCACATCTTCCCACAAGGCTATTCACACTGCTGAGAGCTGCGGCTGCACCATCATGGTTGGCTTGAACTGCCAAACTAAACCCTTTCTGCTTTAGAGTTAGCCGCCTCAAGTGTCCTGTTGTAGGAACGCACAGCTGACAGCGCAACCGGCAATCTGGGAGGAGCAGAATTAAGTCACAGAAGCACTAGAAGAAAATGTTGCTAAAGGATTTTATGTTTCAGTACTGGGAAGACGTCGTACTTCAGTCCAGTGCCCTTTTTCTTCTCCTCCTCGACTGCCCCTTTCCTATGAGCCATCCTGCACTCTCTGGTCTCCTCTGGCTGAGCGGGATTGATGGGCAACACGGAGAAAGAAGCACCATGGGCAGAAACACCACGCTGCTGCCGCAGCCCTCAACCCTGCTGACGAGAACACGTTGCTCTCCCCTCTCTCCGGCTCAGAAACTTCCAAGTTTGAGTTCTTGAAGTGGCCCTGCAGTCATAGCTTGCTGGCTGAAGAAGGGGAGAGTGAAGCTTCCTGACCTGGACAAAGGCTGTGATGCTAACAAGGGCCCTGAGCAGCTCCTCAGCTGGCAGCCACCGCCAGCCCTGCAGGGACTCCCGGCCAGGGGCAGGGGAACCAGCAGCCTCACAGAGCACTCAGTGGGGCCCAGACTACAGGATGGCATCTGGGAAGAAGGTCACCCCACCACTGATAACTACCGAGAGACCGTCCCCGGGACTGCATAGTCCTCTAGAGATGGCCATTAAGTTAAAATATGTTTACATCAAAGCACAATCAGGACACGGCAAGAAGCCCTCTTTGGCAGCAGGCAGACTCTGGCAGGCTCTGGGAGGCAGCAAGCGGGCTCGGCCCCACGGGGGCTATCAGCACAGAGTCCCACTGGTGAGTTTTATTAAAAGAAGCTCATTACAATTATTTCATCCCAGCCCTTTGTAACTTTATTACTGAGTCTGAATTAATTTTCCCAGCCCCAACAGACACAGCTCATCCAGTGTCATTTTCATGACTTGAGGTGAAACAGAGGAGCAGCAAGGGGCTCCTGGGGCTCCCTGGTACTGGAAAGCCCATTAAGTACCCTAAGATGAAGCTGTCCTGTGGGCCCTCAGGCCTCAGGCCAGCACTTCCAGAGAAAAGGGCAGCCCTGCAGAAGGGGGAAGCAGCGAGGAGCCTCCCGCCTGCCTCCGAGGAGCCCTACACCAAGCCCTGGGGCAGAGGCAAAGCCTGCTGCCCCATGGCAGACCTGAGGTGCTGGTCCATCCAGTAGCCACTCGCCCTGGGCTACTGCTGCACGGGGGTCTGCCCTTGGCTGACCACCACCAGCCATGTTGTGCCTCAGCTCCCAGCAGGCCACTGGAGCCGAGACCACAGGACGGTCCCATGGCAGTCTAGGGTGGTGGGGAAAAGAAGATGGTGCAAACCGGGGCTAGGGCTGGGTCAGAGAGCATGCATGTCCCCTAGGCTCACATGCTAGAAGCTGTCCCCTGTGTGCTGATGTGTCCCTGTGAGAGCAAGTTGTTATTTTAAAAAGCAGACTGTACAAGCTCCCAGCTTCAGACATTTTATTATAGCAACAAAAAACAGGGAATAGGAGACAGCCTTTGGGGTACTGAAGTCCTGTGGCTCAGGGGAGGGGCCCCAGGCCCCCCAGGCCCTGTCCTGCATCCAGGTATATGTCCTTGGTGAGGGACAGCACAGTGGCCCAGCAGAACTTCAGGGCACTGAGGCCGAGCACAAGGCACGGGCTTCTGTAGGGCTCCAGCAGCTGGGGTTCTTCCCAGGCACCCACAGCAGAGCTATCTACACCTTTGTCCCAGAGTTCCCCAAATGTCCTTGTCCTGCTCTGCCACCAAAGCAGTCCTCTTGCCCACACTCCTCCATGTCTACCTTTCACCTGTGTCACCTATTGCCCCAGAGACTGCGAGCAGAGGCTGAGGAGCCATAGCTGGGACAGCGCCTGCTAACGCCACGGAGTCCCTGGAGGGCCACGGCCTCTGGGCGCTGGCTTATTCTCTGCTGAGCAGCCGGCCCAGGGAGGTAGTGGCCCTGAGCCTTCCCTCCACAGACACGGCAGCGGGATGGCAGAAACCACCTAGAGACTGCAGATCTGCTAGTGAAAATATTTATTGTGACTTCAGAATAAAACTGAGACACCCACAGGCCTCAGGTGAAGGGAGAGCTTCTCTCAGGATGAGGGAAGAGGGCCTGGTGAGCAGGGGGACATGGCCCTGGAGCAGGCTCCCCGTGGCCCAGGCAGCCAGGAAGCCTCCATCTGTCACAGCTTGTCACAGCCTGCTGCAGGCCAGGAAATCCCTCCTGCCACCTGCAAATGCTCCCAAGTCCTCTGGGACAGGCTCGTGAGCAGGAGGTATTGGGCACCGCCCTGGCTCCCTCAGCGACCCAGGCCTGGGCTGTCCCCTCCAAGTTCTCCCCAGAGTCCGGGCACAGGGAGGTGCTGGGCCAGGGCGCTCAGCAGAGCAGGTCACATGGCTCTGAGCCACTTCCCCACAGTGAGGAACTACACCTCGAAGCAGCACGACAGCTGAAGGTCCCCACCCACGAGGATGTGGCTGCCACCACATGGCTGTAGGCGTGGCCGCACTGGGCACCGGAGGCACAGGCCTGGGCTCAGGTGTCCCTCCCTCCAGTGCCCTTCCTGCGTCCTGCCTGGCCTGAGATTCTGGGCGCTCCGTGCGTGTCAGGGATGCCTCCCGCCCAATCCCCTGCGTCTTTCCCCTGTCCCCAGCCCCGTGTAGGGCCCAAGGCCAGGCCTGACTGTCCTTTCTGTCTTTCTGACCTCTCCCCTCCTCCCTAAGCCTGGCCACGAGCCTCTATCCTTGAGCTGTCTCTCCCACCAGTGCCTCCCCTACCCAGGGGCTGGCACTGGAGACCTCGAGGTGGCTGAGTTCCTGAACCCTGGGCCAGCCCCACAAATGCTGCTTGCCTCCCATGTGTCCTCCTGTGTGGATGTGGTCCCTGGAGGCTGGAGACGTCAGCCTGCAGCCCCCAAAGGCCACTCTGCCACAAGGAGAGACACTGGCTCTGGCTGCCATGAGCAGGCAGGGGCTCCACTGCCCCCCACTCTCCTACCCCCCCCCCCATGTCCTGGGTGTGCTGCTCTGCTCCTGGGCCTCTCAGACCACAGTGTTGACAGGGCTTAATTTGATCGGCCCTCCATTTAGTGAAGGGAAGAAACCAGAAATCAGAGCAAGTGCTGAATCCAGAGAATTTAATCCAAGATGCAGCTTCACATGGGCCTTTCCCACAGCAGGTGGGGGAGCCAGTGGGGATGCACTCCGGATCCTGGGGCCCCCTGGGGGGAGGGCAGGGTGACGGGCACCTTCCTGCTGGAAGCACAGTGGGTGCAGTGCCTCCCCAGCCCCGGGCTAGCCGCTGTCTGCCCCCCTCATACCACAGCCAGGCCTCCAAGTGGCTCCTCTGCCCCCACACCTATTTCCTTCATTCACTTTCCAGTGCTGGCTCCTGGACACTTATGTGAGCGCTGGAGCCAGGCCTGCAGGGTCGCCCACCACACCTCCAGGGGCTGAGCCACTGTCACCCCCAGACCCCATCCCCACAGCTCATACACTCACGCCCTGCACACTCATGCACAGACCCACACTCCCACGGCCACATATGTACTTACTCAGGCACATGCACACACACACACACACACACACACACACACACACGCTCTCACACTCAACACCTGCACACAGACAGGGACTCACACTCCAGGCCCGCACTCCCTGTCACACACAAGCACAAATGTGTACACTCACACACATATCCCAGCTCACACACATTCTCCCTACACCTTCTGGGAGACAGAAGCAACCTCCGGCTCCTGCCCAGGTCACCAGGCAACTGTAGATGAGAGCCCACCCTTGCTGTCCTCTGAGCACCCAAGGCTACGGAGGGCAGCAAGGGCTGCAGACAGAGCAGCTGGGACCCACCTCCTCTGGCTCAGCATGCTACACGGAGGTGCGGCTGTCTCTGTCCTGCCATCTACAGGGAGGTGGCTGAGGTTGGGGACCTGTGGGTGCTCGCAGTGGCCGTGCGGTGGTACACGGTGCCCCTGATCTCGCTCCGCTTCCTCTAGAGAGCTGCTTCTCTGGCTCCCGGCACGACAGCCTGCAGGTGCCACCCTGACGACAGGTGGCTGTCTACGGGCCATAGGCCAAGGTGACCCACCTCGACCTCCCTGGCCCACAGACCCTGCTCTGTGTCTGTAGTGCTAGGCAGGTGCTTTCCTTCCCAACATGCCCCTCTCTCTGACCCAGACAGATACCATTTATGGGCTGAGCATGAGAAATGGTCATTTCCAGAAAAAAAAAAAAAAAACGCTCTCACTCAGTTTTCCCTGAAACAGGCGGCTCTCTTGGCTTATCTTGTGTTTTTTTCATTCCTAATGGAGAAATTTGTTCCCCTAAGAACTTCCACATGGGAGTGTGACCTCGGCGCCCGGGGATGACCGGGTCCAGTGGCCCTGGACAGGCCGTCTCCAGCTGGGGTAGCTAGCAGTGCCCGGCGGCGTTGGCCCGGGCCACCCGGCCTTATTTGAATAGAGATAAGAAACCTGGATCTGCATGAGAAGTCTTTGGTTTTTAAGTATTTGAAGCAATTTTAAATTAACGGACAGAGTACTGTCTGTGAAATGAGACTGAGATGGGCTCCTCATCTGTGACCCCGTGGGCCACTCCCTGCATTTCCACTCCCTGGGTGCCCGGCTCCTCCTCATCTGTAGACCTTGGGACAGTCGCACTCTGACAGCCCCATCTCCTGCAGCAGCTGGAGAGTCCTGGGCCACAGCCAGGTCCTCGGCTCCCCACACCCTTTTCCTAGAAGACAGCTCTGCTGATGCCTTCTGGAGAGATCCCCACCCAGGACCCAACAAGTGCTCAGCTGTCATCTCTGCAACAGGAGCCAGAGGGCTCTCCCTCCAGCCACGCCCACTTCTGCATCACACGCACTGCACAAAACCCCGACATCAAGAAGAGAGAAGGCTCAGGGGCACTCAGAAAGGAGCGCCAAGCAGCTACCAAGTACAGGTGCTACTCAAGCTTAACTTTAATAGAAAAATGTCTGCAGCAGATGGCTGGAAATGCAGACACAGCCTGCGGCCACCTCAGCCAGAGCTGAAGCCGGAGCACCCTGTGCGCTCTGGAAGCTGAGGTAGGAGAGGCCCAAGTGTACGCCAGCCTGGAGACCTAGGCACCAAGGGAGATTCTTTAAAGAAAATCTAAAGACATGCAGTGCGACATCGCTGGAAATAGACTACTGGAGAAACTTCAGTTCCTACCCATCAAGAAATGTCTGTGAAGTAAGGAATGCGCAGACGGGCAAGCACCGACAGGGAAATCCCCAAATGCGCTGCTGCCCGGTAGCAGGCTGGCGCAGGGGATGGGGCCTGTAGCCTGCTAGCATTTGTGGAGCAGCAAGAAAATGCACACAGAACAAGTCCTTTGACCTAGACATTGCACCTCTAGGAATTATTTCACACACACACACACACACACACACACACACACACACACACACACACACACACCCCATGCTCCTCTGCAGTCTGTATGTGCTCAGAACTTCCTGAAAGGATTCAGAAGAGAGAGGTAAGGTAGGCAGTGGACGGCAGAGGTGGGGCGTAGCATGCACGGCCGGGCCCACCTGCCGCCTCAAGGCACCAGCCTTCCACAAAGCAGGAAAAGCCCTCACTTGCTGGTAACCAGGGCTGGGCCTCACCTATGAAAAGTAAAGGAGACCAAGTTGTCCCCTAGCTATGGCAGCTTCCTAATTGCTGTGCCTGGGGGCCAGGAAGAGCCACTGACAGCCAGTACAGTACCAGCTGTGAAGACCTGGGAGGTACAGTGGGCCCCTGCACCTGGGCCCACCTCAGGCCTGGCGGGATGTGGGGGCCACTCGACCCACAGCTGCAGCCCCTGAGGCGAGGGCTAGAGACGCTGCACTTAGCTGCTGGGGCTGGAAAAGGTAGTACATACATTCTCAGGAACCAGCAGGCCACACAGGCTGGAACCATAGGGTTAATGGGACCACAGTGTCCCCACCTCCAGAGGCCCTGGGACTGGGGACCCCAACACATGGCAGGACCTGCCATGCCCTGTGGAAGGCTCAGAGAGAAGCAAGCACAAGGCTGTGGGGGCCCAGGAGGTGGCACCAACTGGGCAAGCAGAGTGGGAAGGGTTCCTAGGACCAGCAAAACGTGCAGAGGGAGGCCCTGTGAGGTGGGATGTGGTGGTAGAAGCACAGAGGCCACCTGAGGACTGGGCCTTACGGAGAAGGCCGAGAGAGGCAGTAGAGAGTGAGGGGGAGCAGGTGTGCCCTGCAGCCTTGTCTTGGGTCAGCAGCCGGGCCTGTGGCTGCCATGGAAGTCTTCTGCTACTATAGGGACCCAGGTGGTGGCCATGAAGGATGAGGTGGAGGCCGCTGGGGCACACAGCATGGACAGCCACTCTCACCAGGCACGAAGACAGAGAGGGCTGGAGGTGGTGTGTGGAAGTCCAGGTGTAGGGCTGTTTCTGGGATGCGTGAGATGCAGACCCCACAGCAGCCGCCTAAGCCAGCTGAGCAGAGCCGTCACTGATGCCAGCCCGTCCCGGAGCCTCCCCGGACACCAGACTGCCCTGTGCTCACAGCCAGCAGGCAGCCTCGCTCCATCTCCTCACCTCAGTCCCAAGACCAGCCAGGTGTGAGGTGGAAGGGCTGCCTCCCTCCCCCAGAGCCCTGGCCTCAGAGCAGCAAAGGTGGGTGCTGGGATGGGGATGACCCCAACGGGGTGCCCGCCAGCTGCTGTACCTGCCCATGACACCAGCAGAGCCCTGAGCAACGGGACCCAGCAGACATCACTGGGTGTCATTCTTGAGCACTCAAGGGGTGCCTGCTGGACTTTGCCCCTTCCCTCTCAGCATCCACTGCCACCCTGGGAGGAGGCCTGGTACCCCTGCAGGCATGAGTTCTGTTGGCCTGGGACACCCTGGGCACCCCACCCAGACCTGAGTAATGAGATGGAGCACATCAGCAGGTGGCCTGGCTTCTGATCACAGCAAGGCCACCTTCTAGATATGTGACCTGGTCAAGCCACTCTCCTCTTCTGAGCCTCAGTTTTCCCACCTGAAAAGTCAAGACCCAGTCTTATCAGTAGCCGTCGGGGTAGGTATTTCCTGGATGTGGAAAAGCTGGAGCCCAGTGAACCCCAGGTGGTCATGAAGGTCCCCACAAAAAGGGCTGACAGGGAAGGAGAATCATGTCAAGCAGCTTGGAGTCAACCAAGTATGGCAATGGGTCACCAGCCTGACCCCATGGCGACCAGACCAGGGCCTAGCCTCCTACCCACCTTTCTCTAGGGATTTTGTCTGCATGCAGGGCCCCCCACGCCCGAGGTCCAGCCCTGCAGGAAATCCTCCAGGAGCTGCTCTTGAAATCACCTCCAAGAAGAAAATCACTTCTGCTTCCAAAGATATCCCCAGGCAGGAGGAAGTGGGCAGCAGGCAGCATGAATGTTTAATCACACCAATTGTCCGGGCTTCATCATTCCTTAAGTACCTTATGGGGAATGGTGAGTAAGCGTGAAATGGTTCATTTTTACGACTCCCCTTCCTGCCCGTGCTGGGATCCCCACCAGCCAGCCCAGCCTCTCTTACTAATGCTCACCTTCCCCCTCTCTAATTTAATTTTCTGACCTCTTCTCCTGACATCCCTCCCCCTACACTCCTGCGCCTTGGCACACAACGCCAAAGCATCATAATTACTTAACTATAGGCCTCTCATGGAAATCTGCTTTGACTTTGTTAGAAAACACTGTAATCAAATCCCTGAGAGTCAGGATCGATGGGCTGGGCCTGCCAGAGGAAATATATCACAGGATTAAGTGGTTTAGCAAGAGGAGGTCCCTGCGGGTGGGGTGGGAGAGGGGTAGGGCCAGCCAGGGGCTGCCTGGCAGGCAGTACAGGCAGGTGGGCAGGGTGGCAGGGTGGGTGGGAGACCAGAGAGCATGGTGGGTGGGGCAGGTGGCCCCGTGTGAGAGAGGGCGGGAGGGCAGCCCAGCACACCCTCAGCACCAGCTCCTGCAGTGCACCTGCTGGGCAGCTGGTCCTGCAGTCATTCACTTGGGCACCCCAGGAGCCACTTTCTGCAGATGCTTGAGGAGACCTTGAGTTTTGCCTTGTGTCCAAATATCCCCGAAGGCCCCCTGCAGCACGGTGGGGCTTTTCAGAGGAGAATCTGGATCTAGTGCATGTGATGCTGGCATCAGTGGTGTGGTGCTGGGATTGGATGCCAGGATCAAGGATGTGAGTGCTGCCCGACTCAAGAGCCAGGAGCCTGGACAAAACACAAGACAGACAGGGGCTCGTTGCTTGTGCCTTGCTGCTCGCTGCCTGTCCCCCTTTGCCATGGATTACTTCCCCTCTGCCATGCCACCCTGCCTTGGAGCCAGCCAGCTGGGGACCAAAACCTCTACAAAGAGTGAGTCAAAATAAACCTTTCTGTCTTAGTTTGGGGTCTCCAAGGGGAACGATACAATACAGGACACACATATTACAGGTCCATTTGTAATAGTCTCCCAAGGATCATATACAAAAATGAAGGAAATTTGTCCACACACTAAGAGCAAAGACTCCAGCTGAGGGCGGGGGCCCCATGACAGTGTCCTGTATGAGCCCAGCTGGAGACCTGGAGCTCACACCAGTGTCCCGTCAGGCCCGATTCACACATCTGCTCAGGGAAGAGCAAAAGGTCAGTGGTGGAAGCTAGGAGGTCTACACCAGCGGACGAAGGCTCCGTGCCTGCAGGCTGGGGTCTGCATAGGAGTCAGGAAGTGAGGCTCAAGGAAAGAACCACAGCCGTCCTCAGCACCAGTGAGGTCCCGAGCTCCTCCAGTGATGAGGAAAGCTGAGCTCCCACCAGGACAGCCAACCCACAAGCTTCTCCGGGAGGCTGAGCAGGGCACCCTCATCCCCTCCAGAGCTAGGAAGCCATGATCAAGGTGAGGACCAGAGTTCCCCTGAAGGGAACCACAGCCATCCTCAGCGACAATGAAGTCCTGAGCTTCTTCAACAGTAATAGCTGGATTCATCAGAAAAGCCAGCATGACAAGCTCCTCCAAGAGGACCGACAGCTCCCTTCAGTTTCTCCAATGGTTCCGTCCTCCCCAGCTCAGCCTCATGCGCTGCTGGACTCAGTCCTCGGGGGCCCCTCACACCCAGCACCAACCTGCTCAGATCAGCCGTGTGTCACAGGCGATCGATCACCAGTTGTCACCACTCTCCCCGGTTAACTGTGGGCGCCAGTAGTTTGTCTCAGCAACAAGAAAGGTAACTAAGACACGCTTAGGGCCTCAAATAAAAATACCAGCTGTGCATTTGGCCGTCAGTCACACCCTGGGCAGCTGAGCCCCGCCTCTGCCCTCAGCCCCCTCGGGAGCCCCCTCCTGCCTGGGAGAGGGAGCCGGGCGTGCACCACCACCTGCGGGGGGCTGGGCTCCTGCAGGCTGTTCCTAGCGCAGCACTTGCAGCCGACTTGCACTGCATTTTACAGCACCGCGGGGCTGGCAGAGACTGACAGGTCTCCGGGTCTGTGCTGCACATCGCTCCGTTGCTACGGGCCTCGTGGCCTTGCGCACACACTCAGTCAGGAGAATTCCAGAAGGACAGACAGACTGAGAATACTCCCACAAGCACTCAGAAGTCCTCCCCGGTTTCTGCTGTGAACCCGAAATATAAATGGCAAGTTACAGAAATAAACAATTTGTAAGTTTTATGTAACTTTACCACAGTACCTTGTTATATGCTTTCTATCTTATTTATCCTTACTACTGTTAACCTCTTATTACACCCAACTTATCAGTTATTGTATCATAGGCACAGACGTGTAGGGAAAAATTGGTGCACATGGAGCTTGGCGCTCTCCTGGCTTTGGCAGCCGCGGCAGGCCTTGGGACGCAGCGGCTGCAGACAGGGGCAGGGCCACAGTATCCACAGCAGACATGCAGGAGGGGCTGTGCAGTGACAGTCTCAGGGGCGGGGAGCGCATGTGGAGGTCATTTCTCAACTCTTAAAGTTTCGATTACAATAGATGAGCAAATTCTAGCGATGTGGGCCCAGACAGCCTGTGGACCAGCGCACCCCGATCACTGCTGGCCCTGGTGGATCCACACAGTGGATTTTTTAATCTGAATTGCCATAAGATAATAAGAAATTCACAATTTCCCAGAAAGGTAAGATAGAAGCCCTTATCTTATACACAAAAGTAGAAATTTATTGCTGCCTTTGCATTTGTCTTTGAAACATACAAATTTCACATTTGATAGGAAAACCTGTACTGCTACATCATGAAACTCAGGTGAGCTCCAAATTTTCTGAACAAGGAGATTATGGAGCCACAGAGGAAAGAGACTGAAGTTCTATAGTGTGCCTGGGGAGAGTCACATGGAGAGAAAACTTTCTCTCAGGCTCTCACAGAGAGCAAACTGGTCAAGCATTGGCCGTGACTCATCCACATGGATGACACAGACAAAGGATCTACAGAATAATATACAGGACTATAAGATAAACCCTAAGGAGACTTCACTGACCACATAAGAAACATAAAGTACATTTGTTGGTATATAAGTCTTGCTCTATCTAGGTCTTAACCATCCAGCAGAAAAGTATAAAAATGAAGTATACATCGTGGGGCCATAATATTAAGCTGAGCTGTAAATGGCTATGGTCGACAACTTCTTTGAATAACTCACTATTGTTGTGGAACGCTGGACTGTGTTGGATTGTGTTATTGAGTTCAAGCACCTAAGTTAGTTGAACGACAGTGGAGTACCCACCTTTGACAGATGTAGACAAAGGAAGGGGTATAGAGAGGAATAATCATGATGTGTGTGTATAGACAGTACAGTTGGGATAGATAACGCTGTGCTTCTACATAATTCTATGAGAGGCAAGATCTGCACTAATGGTGGTTGGACAGGATATTATGTCGGCTTCTAGTACTATGGTCATCCACTAGGAAAATAATTATTGAATTTTTGATATAATTCAGGTATAAAAAATAAGATAAGTAAGCA
>PVKA01014952.1:0-38001 GCA_004027165.1 Ctenomys sociabilis | reverse complement strand
TTCTGCTAAAATAATATCTGTAAATATAATATCATGTATGCACCTTGTACAATACCAAAACATTATGAAAACAGTTTGCAATGTATTAATTTATCGAATCTGTATTGTTACGGTGTCTTGAAACTGTCTGATTGACATTTGTAGTTCAATAAAATAAAATAAAAAAAAAAAGAAATAAAAAAAAAAGAAATTTCACATTTGAAATACTGGACAAGCTTGGGATTCCCCAGATATGAAGTGCCCCAAACCCTGAAGTTTTTCAAGCACCAATATGATGTCACAGGTTGAAAATTTCACTCCCGCCCTCATGTGACAGGCTTCAGTCAAAGTGCAGTTATGTGAAAAACACCTTCAGGCTAGGTATTAAAGTGCACATAAAACAGGAATGAACTTTGGATGTAAACTTCGGTTCCGATCCAGACACCAGTGCGGGCGGGGCTGAGACCCAGCGAGCTTCCAGCTTCACGCGTGGGGAGTGAAGGGCCCTCAGCCTACACATTGCTCTAAAATGAGGGCGATGCTCCCCGACGGCACCTTGCGCCATGTATCCTAGCTTCAATTGGGACTTTTAAGTAAGCCACTAATTCTTAAAAAGTAGTTCTCAGTTTCTTAAATTGTTTGGCAGGGCATCCCGACCCCTGCTCCACGTTGCCAAGGAGACCCTCATAGTGCCTGCCCCAGGTGGGATGACGGGGCTGGTAAAATACACAGTGTCCTTGTGCCCGTCGTCACTGCACTTTGCCTTTGACTCCACTGCTAGGACGAGTTGTGTTTCTTTTGCTGCCAGGAATCAAACTCAGGACCTCGTGCTTGCCAGGCAGGCACTGTGACGCTGAGCAACACCCCAGCTCCAAGTGGGTTTTTTTTTTTTTAATGTTTGTTTTGTTTTGTTTTTGTGAAAATAAAGAGCTGTTGAATTGTTAATTCCCATGATTAAGCTTAACATATTCATCTTACATTTTTCATTAAAATTGCAAAATATATTTATGACTCAAATGTTTAAATTTAGAATACTGTTGTTTATTGGGCTAATTAAAAGCGTATGGTAATCCAAGCCTCGTGGTGCACACCTGCAATACCAGCTGCCTGCAAGGCTGAGGCGAGGAGATCACCAGTTCAAGGCCAGCCTGGGAACATAGCAAAGCCCTGTCCCAAAGTAGAAATAAGAAGGACTGAGGAGGTAGCTCGGTGGCAGCATGCTTGCTTAGCACGCGCAAGGCCCTGAGTTCAATCCCTAGTGCTGCCAGAAAGTAAAAGGATGAAAGACGGTCTTCCTGACAAGCCTGGGGGCTGGGCACAGAGTCACACGCAAGCACGCGTTTCCAGCCCTGAGGACAGTAAGCAGGTGGACATTTGCAGCAGAAGTCCCCGGTGCCGGCCCTTGCTGCTGAACAGTTCTTGAAATTAAAAAAAAAAATTTACTGTGTTTCCCACCCATATAAAAAGACAATCAGATACCGAGTGCCCGCTGCTGAGTCTTGGATAACTACCCACTCTACGACGAAAGGCTGCCGGGTCTCCCAGCCACGCCTGACCCAGCACAGCCTGGACTTCACCAGGGCCACCTGCCCTGGCTGTGAAGGAGACAGGCAGTCTCCCCTTTGGGGGACCAGGACACCCACTGTACAATTTTCAGTACAATTCCTGACCCCCACCAATGAAAGGAGCAGAGGTTTACCTCAGCTCTCAGTTTAGAGGCTCTGGCCTGTGGCTGGCAGGCGGGAGGGTCTGCTGCCAGGAGAGCACACAGCCAGGAGGAGCCGAGGGCCAAGAGGCCGCCCTCCGGGCCAGGTCCCACCCCTGTGGCCCAACCTCCAAGTACCCACCTCCCGGTAGCACAGCCACCCTCAATCAGTGGGCGCTGCTGCAGGTGCATGCGAGTCTGGTGGGCCCTGATCCACTCAGCCTCCAAAAGCTGCACCTGTGAGCACACCCTGGCACAAGCCACAAGAGGCCAGGACACCCCCAGACATGCAGGCCATGGGTAGCACGGAACGCCGCGCACACTATGCTTAGCCCATAAATTATGTGCTCTGAGAGATCAGCAATAAAGATAAACTGGAACAATTACAATGATACACTGTAACCAAAGTTAGGGAACCAGTGTCCTCCTGAAATATTCCATTGCACAGTCACTTTCTCTCCCAGAGCAAGCGCCTCCCAATTCTCTCTGGCACAAGCAAGCTGCCAATGCTACTGTAGCACTTGGGCGCAGTATTAATTAGAGTAAGGGTCACTGGAGTGCTGACCTCCAAGCAGCTGTGCCCACTCTTCCCTGCTTCGGGCCACCCTTGTCGCCTTCCCCTAGGCAGCCCCAGCCTCTGCACGGCCTGCGACTGGTCCCCCTCCACCCCACAGGTGGAGCCCTTCCGTGGCCCTGCTCCCACTAATGGACAGGAGCCTGCTGACACAGCTGGGGTGCTCTGCAGGGGGCCTTGGGCAGTGCTCGTGGTCGCAGCCCCGCCCCTCTGCCTGCTAGGGTTTGAATGTGTCCCCCAGAGGTTCTTGTGCTGGAGCCATGATCTCTGAAGTCATGGTGATGGCAGTGGGAGGTGGCACCTCCAGAGGGGCAACTGGGGCTACGCAAGGCATGCAGAGGGGCTCCCACAAACAGCATCAGTGCTTTGGAAGAGGAGTGGCAGAGACTGGGTTAGCACACTTGCTCTGGCCACACGACCCATCCTCGCTACGTTGCAGGAGGCCGGTCCCTGACCTCTACCCTGACACAGGGCTCCCCAGGCTCTAGAATCATGAGCCAAAAACTCCTGTGTTCTTCATCAGTTATCCAGTCTGTAGTATTCAGTTATAGTAACAGAAAATGGACCAATGCATTGGCAGACTTCTATTCAGTCATCAAAGTCCTGCTTTTTATGCTAATTCATCACCCCTGCAACCGAGCCCCTGTGTTAGACTCTCATGTGCATTCTTGTGCTAAAACACTAACCACACAGAATGACAAATTCATCTGTTTCCAAGTCTCACTCACCAAAACCATGAGCTCTAGAGAGAAAAATACGTGGGACTCAGCTCTGGGCACCTGCCACGGCTGGGAGGAGGCCCTCAGGCACAAAGCTGAGGCCCAGCAGAACAGGGAAATGAACAGCAAACGCCCCCCATGTCTCACAGTGTGGGGGGGGGGTGCCACGAAGCTGCAGCCCTCATCCCCAGAAAAACAAGCACCTGTGCCCGGCTGTGACAGCCCCACGGAGGAGCCATAGAGAAGAAAAGGCTGGCTGCTTTGTCCCAGGTTCTCAGGGCTGACTCCTCAGAAGGGCTGCAGGGTGCAGGACCTGACCCACCCTGGCCCTAGGCCGAGCTCCTGCAGGGTGGAGGGCCTCCGCTCCCACCTAAGGCACACAGCCCCTCTCTGACACCCTTCAGCCCCACCCCCTCCCTCTGTCCCACCCATCCCCCTGGCCACACTGGTCCCACTTGTCCAGCTGTGCAGGCTTTCTGGCCCTGAGTCCAACTCAGAGCCCTGCCGTGCTATGCGTCCTGTACTCTGCCATTCATACCTCACACAACACTGCCTTGAAGTCGGCTCAACCGCTCAGAGGAAAGCGTTGCCCTGGAGCCGCAAGGCAGCTTACCTCCCTCTGGACCAGGATCTCAGGGTCTGCCCCTCCTTCCCTCCATCCTTGCAGGTACTAAGGGTAGAGGTTTTCTTCAGGGGCTTGGGGAAGAAGGACACCAGCTCTGATGGTTCCTACCATTCCTGTGGGTCAAACAGGGCCTCACACTAAATCCTCTGGAATCCCAGGCTTAAGGCCCCACTAAGCACCTAGAATTCCAACCAAAAGAACACCAGAAAGCCAGTGGGTCAGAACCTGGAGACAAGGGCCAGCTTTTGGGGTCTCTGATGAAGGGGTTTAAAAGATTCCCCCATGCTGAGGCCCGCTGCGGGCTGGCTGTGTGCACCCCAGGCCACTGCCAGAGTTGAGCGTGGGAGCCTACGCCCCACCCAGGAGCTGGGACTGGGATCCTCAGAGGTATCAGGCTAAGGCCCCAAGAATGGGGTCAGTGCCCTGATCCAGGGCGCTGAGGGCTTCCTGCCCTGCACCACATCAGGACACAGTGGGAAGTTGCCACTGTGAGCCCAGACCTGGGCCTAGGAGGGCAGTGAGCCCACTGGCACCTCAACACTGAACTAGCCCCAAATCTATGATAGCTGTTGTCTAACCCTCCAAGTCCACGGCAGGTCTGGTACAGAAACTCAGATAACACAAAAGGCTTCATAATTCTGAGCCAAGTCCTTTCAGCTGTGTTACCTCGCAGGCATGGGGCACCAGGGGTGCCGTCGTGTGAGCCCAGGTGTGGTGTTCAGCACTGACTGCCAGCTTGATTGGGCCAAGAGCTGCCCAGAGAGGCACACTTCCGGGGCCGGGCATGAGATGCCCCCAGAGACAACTGGCGTGGGGACAGCAAGCTCAGGGGAGACCGCGGTGGTGTCTGGCACCACCCAGCAGGCTGGGGCCCAGACGAACAAGCAAGAGGGAGGTGGCCGCTCTTTCCCTCTCTGTGCCCAGCTGCCCTAAAGCAAGCAGCCTCCCAGCCTGCCTTGGACTGAAACCTCTGAGACAGCCCCAATCTAAACTTTTCCTCCATTAGACTTTTTCCCTCAGGGGCTTAGTCACAGTGACAGAAGCTGAGCATACACCAGGCATGCCATGATCACAGTCACTTCTGCAAGAGTCTGTTGGTGCAGAGACGACTGGGCCCAGGCTGGGACTGCGGGCCTCTCTGGCTCCTACGTGGCTGGTTCCCTTTGGGGATATCAAAGCAAAGGGTACAACTTGGGCCACCAATGTCCCCTGGTTTCACCTTCATCCTTGAATTTAACAGGACACAAAGGCCCAGGGCTTCTTTGTGCTGCAAGGTGTTTAACAAAGGAAGAACAAACAAGCAAAGCCTCTACACAGACATCTTCCCTCCCAAAGCACACAGGAAACATGGCTGCAGAATGTGATGTGAAAGGAGTGCTCCACCTCACCTGGCAGAGCTCCCCACCCCTGCCCTGCAGGGCCTGGCCACTGACACCAAGCACATCCCGCAGCCTCACTCTTGAAAGATCTCAGGGAAGCTGCGTGCTCGGGAAATGCAGGCCGTTCTTGGCTTACAAGGCTGCGAGGCAATTCCATCCCTCCAGGCTGCAGCTACTCCCACCAGCTGAAGGCAGCCACAGGCACGGGAGCCACCGTGGACCTGCCCTGCACGGGGCTGGTGACAAGCTGGCGTGCCCTCCATGGAGCAGAGTGCGCCCTGTCACCCGTTGTGTATCTGGGACTCTTCTGCCAACTAACTTTTAAGTCAGTGCTGCAGAATATCATCGACACGCCGTCACTGTGCACACTGAGGAGCTGCAATGTGATCGCCGGATACGATGCGTGCCGGTTATGCTGCTGCCAAGCACAAGGGCAGCTCCAAGTAATTGGCATTTCCATCTCCAGACACACTGTGCCGGGAGACTGTGAGCCCCTCTTCCAGTTCTCACAAAGTATAAAATAAATCATTATAAATTACAAACACCTACTGCGTGTGGAACAGAAGGGCTCACTTCTGCCGCCTACAGTACTTGGTGCCTTTCTCCCGTCAGGGGTGCCAGAGGGGAAGCAGCCTTGGGAGGAGGCTGGGTCAGCAGAGCTCTGCCGCGCAGGACTGGCCAGGCACGCGTCGAGGGGTCAGCAGCGGAAGCCAGGCGCTCCCCAGCACGCTCACTGCGTCCCGCTCTGCCATGCGCTCCGCCACGCTTCAAGCAGCAAAGAGGCCCTTGCCGGGTGCTGGGCAGATGCCAGCATCATGCTCTTGGGCTTCCCGGCCTTCAGAACCATGAGACAAATACATTTCTATCTCAGTCATGCAAGTCACTTGGTCTTGCATGATTTTTATGTTAACAGAAAACTATCATAAAGGTCCAGACTGGTGGTGGTGAACCTAGGGCATGCGCGCTGTAGGGGCACCCAGGAGTCCACCCCGCTGCACGTGAGCCAGCTCATCCCAGCAGCTGAGCATCGGCTCATATTCACGTTTTACCTAAACTGAAACCTCAGTATTCAGGTCTAGCTTCAGTGTTGGCACTTTGTGGTAAATACATGGGCTTGGGGTACAATTTGGGCATAAAAGGTTCACCAGGACTGGTCTAGACTTAGGATATGACTAATGATGTCAATAGAGAAAAATCCAGATGGTGAATCCTTTCTGGAAAACTCGGAAGCCACTTCTATAGTCAAACCAGGGAAAAAGTTTGCAAACTTGATCTAATGGTGCATGTTGAGGTGAGAACGGCTGAGCCCCACCTGTACTGGCCCTTAAGCCCTGATGTTGGCACACAACGCTACTGGAGACCCTGACAGAAGGCTTGGTCGCTGCTGTGGGAACCATAAGCATGGCCTAAGTCACAGAGTCCCCACTTTTCCAGTTCTGACTGGAGCAGAAGAGGAAGATGGCATTGAGCTCTCCTAGCTCAACTCCACAGACACAGCAGAAGAAAGCCTCAAAGCCTGGCTCAGCTCAGAAGGGATGTGGAAGCACAGGAGACTGTGCCCTTGGGAGGCTGGAGGGGAGACTTACCCTGAGTCTTGGCTTCCCTGACAAGCTACATGGATGAGACAAACCAAGGCCCTTCATGGGAGCTGCCAGAGAACAAAGTGTCCTTTCATCAAGAAGAGACGGAAGCATAAGCCAATGGGAGAAAAGAACATTCCAGAATCAGGCCACACCACTACAGGCCTTGTCGTGGTGCCAATGCACACTGTACGAGATGCCTAGAACCCACGGGATGGCGTTGTGGCTTCCCTCCCCACAGGCAGCTCTCACATGATGCACCCAAGACCCTGCTTGCTGCCCACGTCAGCTCCACAAGGGGCACACAGCCAGGTGCACAATGCCAGAGGCGACCTCTCGCTTGTGAAAAATGAGGCAGCGGCAGACCAACCCTGTGTGACCCCCGCAGCCCAGCAAGGCTGGGTGAGCTGGGATTGCTATTTTTGTCTTCCACGAGTCAGTGTGTTCTGCCTCATGGCCATCCAAACAGAGTCAAAATCAATCTGATATCAAGATGACGTGCAAATTGCATTGTCAAAGGCCATTTTTGTAATTTTCATTTATGAAAGTCCAAAGACCACAGCCTTCTAGGAGCAGCTTGCTTCTGGGCTGGGTGCAAGTTTGCTCTCTGTGTTCCTTATGCAACTTGAATTCATTTCAGTTTCTCAGGAAGTGACCATTCATTTTTGCATGACAAGCGCGGTCAAAAGACGTAGCACTTGCGAAGTTTGTTTTTAACTTCTGAGTAGGTTGAAGAGATTTATGGGGATGAGAATTAGCTGCAGATGCTCCTTGACTTACCATGGGGTTATATCCCAACAAACCCATCAAAATTAAAAATACTGTAGAATAAGTGCTTCCCTGGCAAGTGCAAGGGCCTGAGTTCAATCCCCAGTTCCACCAAATAAATAAATAAATAAAATAAAAATACTGCATGTGGAAGGCGTGCGCAGGGCCCACCTAACCACCGAGGGTTCTTACTTAGCGCAAGGTAGCGTCTCTTCTTCCCTCGCAACCTACATCTGTGGAGGGCCAGAGCCGCCAGCCACTGCCTCACACCACATGCTGCAAGCCAGAAAAAGGAACACTCTGAAGCACTGTTTCTGCCGAATGCACACTGCTCTATGTCACTCAGCCATTATAGTCCAACTGTCCCTACATACGAAATCGTGTGTGCCCACCCACAAGGAGGTTTCAAGAGGGCCGAGCGCTGGGTTGGTCTTCCAGACCAGCACCGAGTCATCTGCTGTGGCTCTGCAGGGTTTTGTAACCAGGCCTGCCTGGCCTCCAGGGACCTGCAGTGGAGACACCTGACACACCTGCTATTTGTCCCACTTGCCACAGTGACTGGCTGGGGGTGGACATGTGAGTGGTGTGAGACCAATCAGTGGCCTCCCACCAGACGTGGACACAGAGAGGAAGACCCTCCCTTCGTGGTTCGCAAGCACCCAGCCTGTGCTGAGAGGCCATCTGAGGAGGAACTCAGCAGAAGGGACCCCAGGGAAGGGGAGCAGCCTCGGCAGCCCACGCCGAGCCAGCTGTGCCTCCTGTCTCATTCACACATGCCAAAAAGTTTCCTATGGTAGCTTAATTAGATTCAGAGCTCCATCAGCTAGTTACACTTAAGACCCTGACGGACACAGGGTCCTCTACCTCTGAAGTCACTTTGTGAACCCAAAGCAGGTAAAAAAAAAAAAAAAAAAAACTAGCTTCGTCCCACACGAACCCCGAGGATGCCCTTCCTCAGCAAGACAGCCTGACTGGTGAGGTGACTGCAAAGGAAACCAAAGCCCTAATCCCTGGTAAGCACTGAGGAAACAGAGGGCCACCACGTCTTCGGGAAGACAGGCCAGCTCTCAGTAAGGAGAAGAGCGTGGGCAGTAGGGCAGGACTGTGCCCTTGAGCCACACTGGCTTCCTCCTCCCACGTCCAGCCCTTTCAGAGCAGGGGAGCCCTTCTGGAGGATGCAGCCAGACCACGGGGCTCCCTCGCCTTCAGACCCCAACCCAGGGAGCAGCGTCTCACTGGACAGACTGGCCTGAGCACACACATCCCTCCAGGTCCCAGCTGCAGAGGCCAAACACCTGCCGAGTGTGGCTGGGGTGGTGGCCCCTTCATCTCCCCAGCTGTGACTCGCCGCCAAGCTCTCCACCCCAGCTAAAGCAGGCGAGAATCCTGGGCTTCAGTGGCTCTCACCTCAGCTTGCCTGCTGGGAAACAGCTCTAGGCTGGGAGCGGCACCCTAGGAGATAGAAGTGACCTCTTCCTCCTAATGCCTGGATCAGTATCTCAGATTTTACCAAGTATACTAGCCTGTTCCCTGAAGCTATAACAGAACACCTGAAGCTCCATTCCAGAGAGCGGCAGCATGGTGCTGGCATCAGCCCAGCCGGGTGAGGGTCTCCCTGCAGGGGGCATGACAGCCCAGGCCCCTTGGCAAGGGTGAGGTCACACTGCGCAGCAGGAGCCAAGGAGGAAGAGGTGTAGCCGGCTTCCTCTCTTGTCACAAACCTCTCAGGAGAACTAAGCCAGGGGCCCGTGAAAATTACCTTTGTCCTTCCGAGAGGATGCCCGAAGAACGTGAGTGGGCTTCCTCTAGGGCCCACTTCCTACACGGCTCACACCACCTCCCCAAATGTGAACCCTGGGGACACCCACACACCCAAGCACCTAGGGAAAGAGATGTCCCCAAGTCCAGGGAATAGAAGCTGTCTCAAAAGGGTGGATTTCTTTTAGTGCAGAGTCTGGAGAAGTTCAAGCCAGAGCACCCTCTCAAATACACTGGAGAGTATGACCATAAACACAGAGGCAGGGGCTGCAGGAAAGCAAAGAGCTAGCTGCAGGGCCACGTCCCCAGAAAGAACAAAGGACACGCTGGTAACACTGCTCTCAGATAAAGAACAATCCTCAAAGACTGGCCACAAAACCAGCCCTCCTCAAATTTAATTGGATCAGATCCTGTGGCAAATAGGCCCCGAGACACTGTCAAAAGTAATAGACCAATCAATTAATGGAGATTATCAGCTGAGTGTGATGCCAGAGTAGGCAGAGAGCTAACCTGAGAGATCAGCTCAAGTCCTGTTAAAACCAACTGGCTGTGTCCACGCCCAAGACCCTGATCTCTGGGTGTAAAGGCCACAGGCTTTGCCCAGAGAGGAAACACCTGAGCCAAAACTAGTGCAGCTATGGCAGGGAGCAGATGAAAAACAAAAAACAACATGGTCCACGGACAGGACCAAGGACCCTGCATCCAGGTTTTCTAATGTATGTTGCCAAAAATACCATTTTTCAACAATAATAAAAGCAGCAGCAGCAACAACAAAATGAAGCACACACACACAAAAGAAAACATGACCCTCACAAGACAAAAAAGCAGACAACAGGACATCCTGTGAGAAGTCTGGGATGCCATATTTAATAGACAGAGATTTCAAAATAGTCCTTTTAAATGCTTAAAGAACTGAAGGAGGGCTGGCCTGATAGCTCAGCGAATTAAAGCAGCTATATAGGCAGATGCAGGCCCCACCTCCAGAGCATGCTGGGATGGTGAGAGAGTCTGCGCACGGGGGTGTGGGCCTGTAATCCCAGCTCCTGGGGAGCTGGACAGGGGGATCACTAGGAGTCCATTGGGCAGTGGGACCCTATACACCCTGTACACCCTGTCCTAAATACAAAAGAAAGAATAGATCAAGAGACTCCAATTTGAAGGACAAACGGGGAAAGAACGAAGAAAATGGGGTGTGGGCCACCAGTCGAGCATGAACACGGCCACAGCAGGAGCATCGGGAAGAGGCGAGACTGGAGCAGAAAGCACAGACGCGGCTGCTGCCGCAGTCCCGAGCCTGATGAGGACCGAGAGTCTACGCATTCCAGAACCCAAAACGCCTCCAGCGGATAAATGCAGAAACCCACACCCAGAGCCGTCCCAGAAAAAGGCTAAAGGACAACAGGAAAATTTTTGAAGGCAGCAAGAGAAAAATGACCTGTCACATACAAGGGACTCCCAGTGTGCTAACACCTGGCTTCTCACAAGAAGTAAGGAGGTGCAGGGCAGTAGAGGTGCAGAACCAAAGCAAAAACACTCAGCCCAGAGTCTTACATCCTGGGCTGGGGAGACAGCTCTGTGGCCTAAGCACCTGCCTGGCAAGCGCAAGGACCAGAGCTCGATCCCTAGTACCACATGCTGTGCCAGCCCCAGAACCCCTGGTGTGCCATGCTGGTCACCAAAACTGGGCATGGTGGCACACACCCGTAACCCCAGCACTGGGGAGGCTGAGACAGGAGAATCACTGTGAGTCCAAGCTGCACAGGGAGACCCTGTACAAAGTACATAAATAAATAAAGATTAAAAAAAAGAATCTTACATTCAACAAACAACCTTTCAAAGGGTGAAATATAGTCCCATACAGACACCACCCAAGCGGGTGTTCACATTGCACACCAAAACCAAAGCGCATCTAGTTACACAACTACGAGGTCATGCAGTGCACATTTCTTCCCTTTCTTCCCTCAGTTGACTTAAAAAGCAACAATATAAAAATATGTATGAAATTGTATTGTTGGGCACATGTCATATGGAAATATGTATATTTAACAATAACAGCACAAAGGAGGTGGGTGGGAGCAAAGCTACACTGAAGTAAGAAAACCATACCAGTAACTAAATGCACAAGAGCAAACTGAAGAGAGCCAGAAGTGCTAAATAAAAAGGCCACTGTAAAAACCATAAGCACACACAGACTCTCTTCTTTTTGACTTTTGAGACAGTGTCTCGCTACGTAGTGTGTTCTGCCCTTGAACTCACTTTGTAACCCAGGCTGGCCTCGAACGCATAGACACCCTCCTGCTTCCACCCAACCCCCTAGGGCTGCAATGACAGGTGTGTACTGCCATGCCTGGCTTTCTTCTCTCTTTTTAATGTACCATTTAAATATAAACATCCAAAGTAATAATTGTATCAGTTATGCTTCTAACTCTACAGATGTGTGGTAGGCAGAACAGCGGCCCGCAATGCTAGCATGTTCCTGTCCTCAGGACCTTTGAATGTGTAAGGTTGCACAGCAAGGGACAATAAATGCTGAGCATCAAGTGACTATGGTATGACATTCATTCTGGATCAGCCCAAAGGCTCAGTGCATTACAAGTGGCCTCAGAGGTAAAGCAAAGAGTTGAAAAGGAAAATAACTAAGAAGCACAACGGCATATTTGAGCTGGCAGGAGGAAAAGTCTTGAAAATCGATAAGTAGGCATCAACTTGAGGGACAAATGGGGGATAGAATGGAGGAAGAAGGAAGGGAAAGAAGGGGGCAGAAGCAAGAACTGCAAGACGGGGCAGCATTTGAGCTACTCTGGAGACTGCTGGCTCTGCAGGTGGAGCAAGGGCGTGAGGCACAGACCCACAGCCCAGCACTGAGAAGGACACAGAGCACATCCTGACCCCTCCCCAGCCTCCAGCAGAGCTTGCCAGTGTGTGAGACCCACCTGAGACTTCTGACCCCACAAACTATAAAATACTAAATTATGTCATAAACACCACTACATTATGGCAATTTGGTGCAACAGCAATAAAAGGTAACAAATGACGCAGAGTTCATAGTACAGAGGGGGTGAAGGGACAGTGCCATTTAGGAGCCACATTCCTAGCTCTCAATGAAATTAAGTACTGTAAATATGAAGATGGCTCTGGAGAGGTAGCATGTACGTGATAAGGGGCAGAATATCTCCAAAATGACAATGGGAAGCTCCAAATCTCTGTCCCTCCACAAAAGCGTCAGGTAAGCTGCTAAGCCTCTCGGGATCAACATCTTGGGAGATCCAGAATTTAAGGAGTAGCTCACCACAGTCGGGGAGGCCTTTCTGGTGTCAGGGAGAGCACGGCGGTGGTTCTGGTTCCGTTTGCCTGCTTACCACTCTGCCTGCCCAGCCCCGGAGTTCCGCCAGTACGGCACCCCTTAGGGTGCACACTCTCTGTACCCGGCAGAGCGAGGAGAACCTCATTCCTGGAGAACTGCATTGGGGCATTTCGACCTACCTGATGGTTTGCCTTCATTTCACCTGCCTTGGAGCTTCTCTAGGACTGAAGTGGTTTTCCAAATGATGTTTATCAAAAGCACTTGAAGTTGAATATACTAGCTTCAGCCACCTGGGATAAAGTAGAACACCTGGGGCAAAGTACACAATGGACAGATCCAAAACTTGAGGAAGGAAGAGGCCGACGAAGCAGACACCTGGGGATTTGGAAAGCTCCTATACACTCCAGGGATGCTAGAAAGGCACATACGCAGGCCCAGGGCTTGATACATGATCAGAAAAAGCCGAGAGGACCCAAAGGTTTTGCCTCTGGCTGAGCTCGGGGTACGTAGCAGTGCAGGCCAGGCCACGCCTCACAGGACAGCCTCTGCAGGCCGCCGTGCTCGGAGTTGGGAGGCACTGTTCGCCTGCCTGGCACTTAGATAGAAAGTGACCGGCTGACCAGCAAGCTACCAGGACAGGGACTCCGGTCCCCACGTGCAATAAAAGATGCAGACTGTCCAGAAACAGCCTAAAAGATCTACACAGACAAGCAAGGGCAACCGTAACACCAACAAAGCCCGAGATGCAGGAGACACGGTTTTCCAGAATGATCACATTATAGTATCTAAAATGTTTGGTGTCCAGCGACAGCAGCAAAAGCTGAGGCATACACAGAAATGGAGGACTTGTCATTGTTTCATACAGCAGATAAAAGAACCAAGAAGAAATTGCTTTGGAGGCAGCTCGGATGTTGGACTTTGTAAGCAAAGACTTTATGTCCATTTCTTACATAGACCAAATAGCTAAAGGAAACCAGGGACAAGGAATTAAAGTAAAACAGCAAAAAAATGTCTTGCCAAAAAGAATATCAATATCCATAAAATGCAATACCGATACAGAGGCGTAATAAAAAGAACTTGGAGCTGGGAAGTATAACTGAAATGAGAATTTCAGCGCCATGAGCCCCAGAGCAGATGGGAGAAGCAGACAAGGAAGCCCAGAGCACGGGACAGAAGGGCTGAGGGCGAAGGGCTGCAGCCGGCCAGTGCCCATCGGAGGGGCAGAAGGCTGCGAGGGGGCATCCGGGGCGGCGCCTCCGAGGCCGGCGCCACCGCAGCCAAGCTCTTGCGTGCGGCTGGCAGGAGGCGGAGGGGAGGCGCGGAGACTGTGCTAAGAAGCAGTGGGCTCCCTTTAAACAAATACTGTGATCAAACACACACTGCAATCAAAGCACCAAAAGACAGAGACCCGTGAAGCAGCAAGAGAAGGAACTCGCCGCGTGTCGGGCTCTGCAGCCGGACGAAAGCTGACTGCTCGCAAATACGGCAGCGGGGAAGCAGCGGGTCACACGTCCAAAGTGCTGGAAGAGAAACACCCCACGAGGAATACTGATGTCCGGTAAAATTAGTTTTCAAAAATGCATGGAAGAGTAAGGCATTCCCAGACAAATAAACACCAGGAATGATGTCGACCTGCCCCCAAGACACACACGGGAAGCCCCCAGGTCGAAATCAAGGGTATCGATGGTGACTGAAAGCGTCCTGAAGAAAGAACTCCAGGAAAAGTAACTGCATCGTCTTCGATTTCAACTCCTTTTTCTTATATGTTAAAGGTGCATTTTTATATTATAAATTTATGTTAAGGAGCATACAATAGAGGTGCAATTTGTGCTGTAACATTATAAAAGGCATAGAAGATGAAACTTTATTATTATTATTATTATTATTTTTTTTTTTTTTTTTTTTTTTTTTTTTTTTTTTTTTTTTTTGTGTGTGGAACCAGGGATTGAACTCAGGCCCTTGCACTTGCCAGGGAAGCGCTTATTCCACTGAGCCACCTCCCCAGTCCCTGAAGATGGAACTTTATAGAAGCGGCTTTGTGAAACTGAATTGATGTTAATTCAAATGAGCTTGCTATATATTTAACAGTCATATTCCTTAGTAACCACTGAGAGAATAACTTTAAAATACACAGAAATAGAAACACGGAATGCATCAAAATAGCACACTATTTGAAATCAATTACACAAAAGAAAGCAACACTTTAAAAAATGAGGAATAAGAAAGATAAGACATATACAAAACAGATAACATTTGACATTATTTAGTCCTTCCTTAATAACAATTCCTTTAAATAAAGGTGGGTTAAATGCTCTAATTAAAAGGTTCAGATTGACAGAAAGAATTTAACAAACAAAAAAATTACCCATTTATGTTATGTATAACATAACATGTTTAGGTCTCAATAAAAAATTAGTTTGGAAGTAGAAGGAATATAAAAGAAATTCCATATAAATAGTAATCAGAAGAGGCCTGGGGTGGCTATCCTACTACCAGACAAATAGACTTTACGTCAAAAGATTTTACTACGAGAAATGACCACATATGTTGGTGAAAGGACCAATTCATTGAAAAGTGTAACAATTATATACATATATGCACCAAAGCGGAGTCTCAAGATATATAAAAAATTGACATAAATGAAGAAATTGATAGATCTTCAGTAATGGCTGAGGAGTCCAATACCTCACTTTCAACCATGGACAGAGCAACCTGCCAGAGGCCAGTAAGGATACAGAGGACAAGAGCAACTAGAACCCGAGTAGACCCGAGAAGCACATACAGAACGCTTCACCAGCCGCTGCAGAGTGTCTGTCCTTCCGTGCACAAATGGATCCTTCTCCCGGACAGACAATATTGCAGGTCACAAAACCAGTCTTGACACATTTTGTAATACTGTTACCCCAAAGACACCTCAGGAATAGCATTTGTGTCCATGGGAGAGCCCATGTCAGCACAGAGCCAGACAAGAAATGATTCTCCAGCAGAAGAAGGGCTTTTCTTCTGCTTCCCTAATTTTTGGCTAAAACAGACTGACCAGGACACACACACACACACATCCCTGCTAATAAGGACAGAGCATCAGGCTTTCCCACGTCACTGTCACCAGTCTTGGTCTTGACCCTGCTGTCTGACAGACACCACACATACTGGAAAACAGTATAGCAGCCTCTCAAAAAGTTAGACATTCTATATCCGGCTTATTGCACCTAACATAATTCCCTCCAATCCCATCCATTTTGCTATACACCATTAATATATGCACATTAATACAAAATAAAATAAAGCAAATTATTTTTAAAGTGTTAACCATTGAGTTATTCTGGGGCCCAACAAGTCTCCTCTTGGGTATATACCCCAAAATAATGGAGTCTGTGCCCACCCAGGAAAACTTGTATACAGCAGTCACAGACAAAGCTGAGTGCTAGATCTGCACGTGCTTTCTCCCTCCAAAATTCATGCTGGAGTTTAACTCCCATTATCAGGCACTAGAAGGCAGAAACTTAATCTCTGGTATTGAGGGCTTAGAAAGAGACCAGGATTAGCAGAGCCCTGTAACTGAACCCTCACCGCTCTACATGCACTCTCTGTCCCCCAGCATACAATGCCCTAGACCACCCCAGGACTACCAGTAGGAAAGCCACTGTCAAGTGAGACCCCTTGGCTTAATGCAGCAGAACTGTGAGGCAACTCATCCAGTGCGCCAATCTGACTGGAACATATCATTAGCAACAGAAAACATGAAGGCTCCGACCAGGGAGGCGCTGTGCAGGGAGGCAGCTCCAGGACCCAGGGATCAGGGGCTGGGGGCACTGAGGCCAAGAGAGCTCTGTCAGATCCAGCCAGAGTCAGTCGGGACACGGCTGCTTCCAAGGAGGCGCTTTTGCTGCCCCCAGTTAAGCCCTAGGTGAATGTCCCATCCGGCGCTGTGCGGTGGCACAGAGCATTTGTGACCGCAGACAGACCTGCTACTTGATGCATCTCATTCCTACAAGGGCAGCATCTGTGCAGTCGGCCCCGCAGGTGTGGAGCTCCAGGGCAGCACTTTCCCCCGGGTGCACTGAATCAGCAGAAATGCTCAGTGCTACTGGCCCTTGTGTATGTGTTCAAAGCCAGACCGTGTGCTTCCTCCGCCTTGTGCACCTTTAGCTTTACACACTTGGTGCATTCACAGTTTTAGTCCTCAGAGGCACACATATGTAAGTTCTCTGATTTTTTTTTTTTTCAGCACTGTAAAACTTTGTAGATCTGTTAAGGACAAAATCACATGATTACAGCTATAATTACAAGATTATAGGTTCTAAATTTTGCCTTAAAAAATCCAAAGCTAAGTTGGTTTGTGACATTTTCTGCATAGCTGTGGTACTAATTATGGCTGACTTCACTGTACCCTACCTGCGACTGCGTGCCCCGTGGGGGTGGAGATTCCTACGGTGCAGAGCTGGAAGAAGCACCTGGCTGCACGGCTCCCGCTCCCAAAAACCAGCACTGCTTGTAAAGATAGCCATTTTTTGGTTGCATCCCTAAGCCTACAAGGATAATTAGACAGGCCTAAGCCCAGCACATTCCACAATTAGTCACCTAAACAGCACATTTAAACAGATACATTCTATTTTAAGAGGACTCTACTTCTGACAAAACTAGACTAGAAGATGATTCTTAAACTACTATGTAACTGGATTTGTTTTGTCTTATCCCTTGCAAAACTTTGTAACTGTGGCCTATTAACATTCCTCAGAAGTATGGCTTTTAAGCCAGGCGTGGTGACACAGGCCTGTGATCCCAGCACTCGGAAGGCTGAGGCAGGAGGATTGTTGTGAGTTCGAGACCAGCCTGAGCTACAAAGTGAGCTTAAGGCCAGCCTGAACTGCATCGTGAGACCCTGTCTCAAAAAGAAAAAAAAAAAAAAAGTATGGCTTTTGACAAATGATTTGAACAGTACTTTGAGATACTAGCTATTTCCCATAAGATAAGCAGGACATGATCCCAACTCCCAGTGTCTAGAGGAAACGGCAGTGAACCTGGACTCACTATGCCCATTTCAAGATGTCCTAACTAATCCTCTGTGTGCTCAACCACCGAGGCCCAGGACTACAGCTAAGCAGACAGAAGGGCTAAGACCTCTGCCCTGGCCCTCCAAGGTCAGTTGTGACAAACAGGACACCGTGACAGGACCCTGGAACCCATCTGAGTCACAAGGCACCTAACCTCTCAAGCAGGAAACTACTGGACAGGAGTCAACTAATACACTTTATGCAAAAGGTGGGTCACTATACAGGGGAATGTCCCCAGCCTTTTAAGGAAAGCCACATGGTCCAGCAAGACCGACCCATCCTAGAAGATGACACAACTGATAAAGGTCTGAGGGAGCCAAAAGGCTCTGCATGTGGCCCTGTAAAGAACCCCTGAGGAGCCCTGACTTAATTGTAAAAAAGTACATTTTGATTACCTACTCAGGTCTTAAACACCCAACAGGAAAGCATAACCAGAGTGAAAGACTTAAATGATTTAGTAATGAGGACATAGAGACAGAGAGATGCCTAGTCCTGCATAAGATTAGGGACGTAGTTTCTCAGGGGTAATGATGGACTCATGACCTGGGAAGGGACCTTGCGAGGAATGAGAGAGAGCTGGAATTCTGGGCCCTTGTCTGCCACTCATTAAGAGCACAGTTCATGTTTTCTTCTTGGTCAGGGGCTTGAAAGCCATTTTTGCTGTTAGCCATGACTTCACTCGGGCCCACAGATGCCAGTAGGTGACTGAAAGGCTGAGGGAGGCTGCCCTCCGTCTTGTGTCCATACTCTGAGCCCTGGTTGGAGCTCTTCTCAGCTCTGGGCAGGGCAGGGTGGGGTCCTCAATCCTTTGGCAGTGTCTGCCTAGGAGCTGGCCGAACAGGGTTGATTATCCTGAGTTAACCTGGCCTCCCTTCCACAGAAAGGATTCCAGGATAAGAGGTTTACTGGACGTTTATCCACACCCAGGAGGCCCCAGCCATCACCCCAAACCCGCAGTCACCTGGCTGCCAGGAAAGGCAGATTGTGACCTCCACAGAAGAGACAGCCTCTCCTAGCAGGGAGTCACAGCTCAGCCACGAGGACTCCAGAGCACGACGCCAGCACTGAGGCCACCATCAACCTGACCCCAGCCCACCCGACGATCCCTGGAGCCGGCGTGGGCCCTGTGGCAGGGTGCGCCCCTCCAGCTTCCTAAGCTGGACTCTTTCCCTCCCTTTCCCTGACTTTGCGACTTAAGTGCCTTCTTCATGATAAAAAAAAGACAGTGAGGAGTCATAAAGGAAGCTCGGGCCAGATTCAGCCTGCACCACACATCTCCTAGAGCCCAGATTAGATATTCCAGATTCTTGAGTTCATTGTAGAATTACATGTTTCTGATTTCTCTTGAAATACGAAAGATCTGTCATCACTGACCCCCTCACCCCCTAACAGCTGTCAGGGCAGAGGAGTTTTCATGATTTCTGATCCTATTTGTTTTGTCTTTCTCTTTCTCCATCCTTTGGATTAATTTTGCACCTCCTCCAAGTTCTTCCACTGGGAATCGATTTAATTTGTAGACTTTCATACAAATGTCTCATGTAAAAAAGCCTGTCCAAGTTTTGGCATTTGGTTTGTTTAATCATAATTAGGTTGAAGTATTTTAAAACTTTCATCAGTTCTTTAACTCATAAAGTATCTTAGAAGTTTGTAATTTTGAAACAATGCTTTTTCAAAAATAATTTTTAGGGGTTATTAATATCTAACTTCCAAGTATTACTGTCAGGAAACAAGATCTGCATCATAATTTTTTAAAATTTCAAATAACTTTTCTTTCTTTTTTATTTCCATAATTTTATTGAAGAACCACTAGCAATGAGACAATTTCAAGTCAAATTAGTAGAACCGATTCAATAATTAATACATTGTGTATTGTTTTCAGAGTAGTTATTTGCTGTACAAGGTTCAGACATGATATTCTATTTACAAACATTGTTAGAGCAGATGCCTCTATCCATTGCCTGCATCATAATGATTGTTTAAATGTTCATGAAATTTGCATTTAATTGATAGCTATCTATAAATATTGTCTGTATGCTTGAGAAAAATGAGTATCAGACGCAAAATGTATCTCTGTCCATTGAATCAGTCGTTTCATTGTGCTGTTCAGGATTTTATCTCAGCTGACTTTTTATCCACTTAATCCAACACTAATTAGAAAAAAACATAGCTGAAATCTTCCCAAAATAATAATAGCTTTCTCCATGTCCAACCAAGTCACATCAAATGCACGGAGGCTATTTTATTAAATGAGCTACCTCGAGAACTACTTTCCCATCTTGGGGAAATGAGCCTTTCTCATTACATGGTGACCTGTCCTCTGCTAGCCGCGTCTCCAGTCTCAAGCCTGCGACCGACGTGACAGCGCGGCCTGCCGGGGCTGCCTGGCACTCGCTCTGTGCTCTCGCCTTCAACCTCTCCTGGCCTTCACACTTTATTTGTTTCCTGGTGGCTGCACATTGCTGGAGCTGGATCTTGTTTATCCAGTGCAATAACCCAGGCTTTGAATGGGCGTACTTAATTCACTTACGTGTACCGATTATTGGTATATTTGGATCTCGTTTTTCCTCTTATACTATAATTTCAATTTGTCTTGGTTATTCTGTTTCCTTTGTTTAAAATGACTTTTTTTTTTTTTTAAGAAACTGACGCCCTCTTTCTCAGCTCTGTTTTCTCTGAGCAGTGCTGGCTGCAGCTGCGGCACTGGGGCACACCCATCACACAAACGTGTACCAGTCTGAGCTCTACGCAGCGGCTTTGACCCCTCAGCTTGGACACATGTGTGCTTTTCTGGAGGGGAGCAGGGGTTGGTGCTGCTGTGTGCCACTCTCCCAAGTTCAGTGCTGCTCCGGGGTATCAGAGGCCCGCATATACACTGCTTTGCACAGGGGACAAATGTCCCATCAGTGTCCACACTGAGCTCATTTCAAGAACTGAGAGAAAGCTACGCCTCAGGTAGAGGTAGGTGTAAGATTCTTTTGTTTTGACATTTACTATGCCTTATAACTCTGGGGGTGTAAGAGCACATTCCTGCTGCCAGGATGATGCGGGGGATGCAGCCCCTACACCTGAGAGACACAGAGGCCCCACAGACCCTGGCCTGATCTCTATTTGGTGACAGGGCAGGCATGTGCAGAGTGCCAGGTGCCCAGAACCTAGCAGGGCTCCCTCTTGCCCAAGCACTAGCTTGCACAGCCAGAGCCCTGGGTACTGGCATTACTCAGCATTCTTGCTGTTTTATATTCACATCACTGGGCTTCTGATGCTCCACGCAGAGAGAGCCACACACCCTCAGTGGTCTTTGGAGGATAGGCCTAAAAACATATGTGACATGGCCTATGAATAAAGGTTTTCTGAAAAAAGAAGAAAGTCCCTGCATGGCCAGCTCCTGAAGGAACCTAGAGCTCAGGGAGAATCAATTACAGTCATAGGTGCTCAGAAGGAGCCAGGGCTGGAACAGGAAGGGAAAGAGTGGGCCCCGTGGTTAGGGTGGCCATGTGGGAGGCAGCTCAGGCAGGCGGCTCTGAGAGACAGTGTGACAGCTGATCGGCAGAGTCAGGTGCACAAGGATGGCAGAAGGAGGCTCTGGGGGCCACTGACCAGACCCCACAGCAACCAGTTCTGGAGGATGGAAGAGGTGCTGAAAACAGCTTCTTACATCTGTGGGTCCATTGCCAAAGATTAGCAATGCCAAGGCAAGACAGGAAAAGGAGCTTTTAAAGAGATGGGGTGGAAGTCAAACTTAAATTCAGCTTCTAAGCAGCCAGGACCACAGGTCCATCGCTTCCTGAATCTGGGATCCATAGCAACTCAGACAGCTAAGGCAGGCCACATCCAGAGCCTGGAGGGGTGAGAAGGCCCACTCAAGGCTCAGAATTAGTGCTTAGGTTGGCATAACGTGAAGCATCTGATCTGACGCCAGAGCACTGTGGCCTCCTAGGGAAGCCATCAGGAGAGCGTTTGGACTGGGGTTTGGGTCAGTGCCGGCCCTGATGACGTGGACTCTGGACCTAAGACAACCTCACCTGCCTCCCCTCCACCAGTGAGTTCAGACCTTGCTACAGCTCAGCTTGGATGCCCTCTCCAAGGGCCAGGCAGGGCCAGGACCAGAGTGGGTCAGCAAAGCCTCCAGCAGGCCATCTCCCAAGAGCACAGGCCTGGCTTCAAAGGACAGCAGGAGGGAAGCACACCATGTGCCTCAGCCAGCCCTCAGCCCTTGCTGGACACACTCACTGATCCAGTGGAGACCAACACTCCACCCTCCTCGAGTATCTGCATTCCCACGGACAGGAGGGGGCCAGGCCACCAAGACCTACTGAGCCCCTAGTCCTAGTGCATGGCCCTAGGACTGCCTACTATCCACCAGCCACTCTGATGGGCCTGGGGTCTGCTACATCCCACAGGCCCAGCCACTAGCCCACCAAGTCCTCTGTACTGTGCCTTGGGGTCCCTCAGCAGGCACTGAGCACCCCCTACCCTTGAGGCGGGCCCCAGTAGCCACTGACCCATGGAGCAGTGAGCCCTGTTCCAAGTTGTCCAGGCATGCAACATGCCTCTTGAACCACAGACGTCCAATGGGGAAGGGCCCGGGGACTGTCTCCCAGGACCCTGGTCCCAGGACTGCCTGGAAGCTCTACAGCCTGAGACCTCAGGAGGTGGGGAGGAGGGTGCTGTCCAGAGTCAGGCCCAGCACACATCTGGAAGCTCCTTGAGGCAGCGTGGCTCATTTCGGCATTTTCTGCATGGAGGGAGACATGGAATGCCTGCTCTGGGTACCAGTGTGTGCACATACACAGGTGTGTAAGCATAAGAGAGGGAGAAACAGACAGGGTAGGTAGGTGTGATGCCTAAGGAAAGACAAGCCCTGTCCAGGAGTCTCAAGCTACACCCGAGTGAGAGGGTAGGGACCTGCTGTTGCAGGTCTGAGGGGTGTGCCCCCCATCTTCTGGAGCCACGGAGCTACAGCCAACACGGCCCGCACCTCTGATCTACCAAGAAACTGAAAATTGAGATTATAAGGAAACCTCCTGATTTTTAAATATATATTCAGTATTTTAAGCCATTCAGTATATTAAATCAAACATGTTGAGGGATACAAGGATTCACCTCTGAGCTCTGGGTTAGGCCTGGCCTTAGTGTAACACCCCAGCATTACAAATGAAGAAATCGCGGCCAGACCAGAACAGGGCCCACCACCACAGGCAGTAGGCCTTGGGAAGCACCTACAACATTCCACACACTAAGGACCCCGGCAAAGGGGGCCCTGGGCACTGCCCCAGAGGCCCATGTCACAGAGGCCCAGACTCTCTGGGTTGGCCTAAAGTCTTCCGGGTGCGTAAGGACCCAGGCTCCTTCCCAGTGTGAGGTCCTGCACAAATCTGGGCCTGGTTTTGGGAATGAAGGCCAAGGACGTCCATTACTCCCAGAATTTTGCCCAGAACAAAGGCGCCCCATTGTCTGGCCTCCTGGGCCAGTGGGGAAGGGGTGGAATCTCTGTCTCCAACTGGCCACTTGCTCCCTAGGCCACAGGGGTCTGGCCAGCGTCCTGGCCAGCAGAATCGCCCACAGGGAGCCTGGGAAAACTGAACCCCAGGCCTCTGTGAGCAGGTGTCCAACAGGACTCCTGCACCCAGCCCTGGGTGGCCTGGCCAGTGGGGCGTCTCCCTCAGGGCTCCCTGGTCAGGGTGGCCCCTTCAGCGTGCTGGGAGCTGCACCCCCGCCAGCCTCACTGCAGCCCACCGGGTCTGGTCCAGGGTTCTGTCCAGCTTGGACAGCACCTCCCCACACCTCCCCCTTGCTACTTCTGCTAATGCCCTGCAGATGGGTTTCCTCGCTGGCCTCCAAAAAAAACAGGCTGACCGCAGATTTCTCCTCCCAGAAACGGCACCACTGGAAAGTTCTCACTCGACATTCCCGAAAGGGAATAAAAATTTCTCCTAAGCGCATTTCAAGTGAGAGGCAGCCTCAGCCACATCCAAGAGGCCGAGTCCCCAGGCTCCGCCAGGCACTACATGCATGGGTGAAGGCCCCCAGCCCCGAAGCCACCACACGACATCCCTGATTGGTTCCCACCACACCCGCCTTGGAGCTGCTTGGCTCACAGACAGTTTTCAAAAATTTTGGATTAGCTGCCAACATTTAAAAATGAAGAGGTTTTACATAAAGTCGTGATTTCCGGCTCCTCCGATAACCTCAGGGGCCCCCTGTGCTGCCTGCCAGCCTCATCCTGGGCACCCCCACCTCGCCCACCCTACCTACAAGCTCCACCTGCTCCAGCAGGGTCTCCACGTACAATCAGTAGTCCCCAGAGAGGCCTGAGCCAGGCTCCTGGCAGGGTCAGAGGGCCACATGCTCTTCAGGGCAGGGTGCTGGGTCTCAGGTCCCCCTCGTCTGCTGCAGGTGCTCCAGCCCGTGCCTACCTGGGGCTGAGGGTTCAGAACCAAGAGGCCCATCACTCAGCTTGTTCCTGCCCTGATGGGCCTTCCGGTCAGCTCAGCACCCCAGGACCCACTTCTCGCAGACCACTTACGTATTTGTGCCTGAGGCCTGGGCTCTCGGCTGGCCCTTCATCCTTTGCTGCCTTGGAATCACCTGTCCTCTCCATCGCAGCACTTCATCCTCCTAATGCCACCATCTGACAGGTCCCTTGTCCCTCCAAGCACGGCCACGCCAGCCTAGACCCCAGCACTTGCCATGTGACTATCAAAGGGCCGCACACAGAGGCTGAACACAGAGGCCCACAGGCAGCCTTGGCAGCACCCTCCACCTGTGCAGAGGGATCTGGAGGAAGCTCTAAAGAAAGGTCCAGACCAGCAACAGCCTCCCCAGCCCAGCATCCTGGCCAAGTGATGGCCAAGGTGCCACGCTGGGCTCTGCGGGGCCTGGGTGGGCAGCCAGGCCTCAGGGGCCATGCTGGCTTCTCCCCAGCTTTGAGCTGATTCTGAGTGGGGCAAACGCCCCCTCTGGCCAAGGCAGAGATGGCCTAACCGACCCCCACACCCTCTTAACTCGGAGCTGCCAAGCTGGCCTCTGCTCTCTGCGGCCTCCAGTGGAGGCCACAGCCTGATTAGTGAGGCAGCCCCCTCCCAGCTCCTGGCCTTCTCCCTTCCTGGTCACCCAGGGGACTCCTAGCATGCCACTTACACCAGGCCTCAGCACCTGTCTCAAGGCTAAGCCTTGAGGTCTGCCCTGTCCCTCTTCCCCCCAGGGAGCACGCCGCAGTCTCAGCGCCGGCGTCCAGTTGCGGTGCGGTTACTTCACGGCACTGTTTACCACAGCTTTTAATTGTACAGGTATCTGTGGTCCGGGGGACTGGCCAGGACCTGTCCCGAGCTGCGGCTCTGTCTGTCTGTACACCGCGGGGCTCCAGAGCCTGGCCCCGTGCCCGGCCCCAGCGTGGGCCTCCTTGAATATCCATCCAATGGTTTGAAGGACTAAGCGCAAAGTCACCTGGACTGGGAATCGTAGCGGCGGGACCCGACTTACGGGCCCCTGCCCTCTGCCATCCCTGCTGGTCCCCCAGCTCAGCAGCCACCCCAGGCAGAGGGGGCTGAGACCTACAGCACCACTGTCCTCAGGAGCCGCACGGGGTGTGCTTGTGAGGTGCCTGGCCAGGGCCAAGCAGCCCCGCCCTGCCCCTGTTTCTCCACAGGCCTGCAGCAGACATCCCCAGTGAGTTCCAGCTGCTGCCATTGGAAGTCTGGGCTCTCGGGCTGGAGGGAAGGAGGCAGAGGACACAGGGCACTCCTAACTGGCCACTGTACAGTGCTCGCTGGGGTCTTCTATCTCAGGGTCTGGACCTCAGTTATTCCCCAAGAAGCCATCGGGGAGGAAACAGAGCCACAGATGGGAGAACAATGGACAGAATCAGCCGCCTGATCCACAGGGCCCGGCACAAGAGTGCAAGGGCCCTCCTGGCAAAGTGGGTAAGAATGTCGAGATGGTGGGGGCTGGGCGTGGCTCGGCATAGAGCGCTTGCCCACTGCGCGCAAGGGCCTGGGCTCCATCTCACCCCACGCCCACATTCGCACTCCTAGAGGGAGCCTTAGGTGACGGGTTGCACACTCGTGAAGCCAGCCTTGGTCGGGAACGACCCTGGGTCTCTGAGGCCCTGCAGCCCAGCAACCCCCCACCTCCACAAGCCCTAACACTGCAGCCAGGAGCAGGGGGCCTCGCAAGGCCAGCATCACCACTGCGCACCTCATCACCCCCAGAAAGCGGCACAGCGAAAGTAGCAAGGCCAATGCCCTCCGAAACCGCTGCTGCTCAGGAATGAGGACCACGTGGCCAGGCTGTCTAGGAGCTCCATTCATTCTTTCTCTTCACGCATATTTAGCCACCAGCTACATGCCAGGTGCTCCGCCCAGACTGGACATTCCACTGCAAACAGAAGCTCCTCCTGTGCTGTACTGCAAAGTGACCTGGGGACTTGCCCTTTCGCCCTTGCTGGGCTTCAGCCTCCAAATCTGAAGCAGAGCTCCTTGCCCTGGCTCTCAGACATGTCCCAACTATGGCCAGCCCTCAGGAAGGCCTGACATAGAAAATCAGCAGCCCTGAGCTCTAGGCCAGCTCCTCCAGCCACATGCGAGGATGCAGCCGCTTGGCTTCCGTGGGAGCCAGTGTCCTCGCCACAAAGTGGGCACAGTGGCAGCAACAGAATCCAGTGGGATGAGAGACTCAGAGCTGGTGGCGCTGGCCGGATGGCTCCCCTCTGGCCCTCCCGGCCGCTCTCACTGATGACAGCACTCACAGGCCTCGGGTTCCTCAGCTGCTTCAGAGCTGCTGTGCAGATTTAAATGACCAACATGCCTATCCCAAGCCACCTGAGCGCTGAGGGGTAGGAGCAGGGCAAGAAGGACCTGGCCACAGAAAAACAGGCTTTGTGCAGCGCACACTGGCAAAGCTGGGGAGGGAAAGGGATGGCGGGGGGGCTTGTGTCCGAGGGGCAGGTAGTCAGTATCCAAAGCAGACAAAAGGCTTGTCCCAATCTCCCAGGAGAGAGATGGGCAAAAGGGTTTAGATGGGGAGGAGCGACATTCAAAGTCTCTTCCACAGGGAGGATCACTCATCCTCACCAGCAATCAAAGGAGCAGCCCTAGGTGAGCGATATACTTTGTGTTCAGGCCTTGTGCTGGAGGGTTTGAGGAAACCAGGAATCTTGGTGGCACTGGCCTGGCTCTGCCAAGTGCTGAGCTTGTTCGGCGCCTGGATTCCACAGTATGCACTCCCAGCGGGCTGCTTAGAGCCAGGGCTGCAGGGCATATAGGCTGGGGTATGCTGGCCCCTGTGGGCTCACAGTAATAGAGCCTGAGGCCAGCTGCCTGGGTTCCACAGGCCCAGATTCCAAGGCAGATGCACGTGGCTGGCATTGCCATCATCACAGCCTCTGACAAGCAGGAACACAGCCTGTCCTGCACATGCCTCCAGCTGATGTTCTTCCGCCAAGGGCCTCCCCCAGAGTGGCCGGCTGGGGACAAAGACCTAGCCTGCTGGGCGAGCAGGCATTCAGGCACGTCCCCCAGATCCTGGCCAGGCTCCATTCCCCAGATCTACCCGTGGAGGAGGGTCTGCACCCCAGGCAGGGGCTCCAGAGCCTGCCCACTTGGAGTCCCAGCTCACCACTCCAGGAGCTGTCTCCAGCCGGAGTGGCACAGACAAGACGGCATGGCAGTGGGGTTGGAGGTAGGCAGCCCCAGCCTTGGGGCCTCTGCACCTGCTGCTCCCCACTCTCAGCTCTGGTTTGCCACACCATGCTGATCTGAGTCCCATGGTTGCCAGGCTGGGCGGGGGGCACCTCTGTCCTCGCTGTCTGCTCTCCATTTGCCTTCAACAATGGGATTCTCCCTGCTGACTGAGCTTGAGGACAGGCCTGCCCTCTGGCTCGCCCACTGCTGTGTGCCCAGGACCTGCTTACACCATGGACCCTCAGTGAGAATCTGCCAAAGAAGTGAACAAATGAGAACATTTGTGTGGCAGGGAGAGGAGGACGGTCAGTGCAGAGCCTGAGGGTGTTGCTATTATTACTACTATTCCTCCTGCGATCTAGGGAGCAGTGCTGCTGTTAGGACTTGGTGAGCCCTGCAGGACACCCAAGTGCTCCGCCCTTCCCAGCCTGGCTTTTCCACACAGGCTAAGCTCCCAGGCCACGTCTCTGCCAGGTCCTGGCCCAGCCTCTTGCAATTTTTGCCCCGCCTCACAAGCCCAAAGCTGAGTGTGCACAGGGGTGCCTCATCCCTGGTGCGCACCTCCCAGGTGTGCGCCCACTCTAGCTGAACTTCCGTCAGATCAAGGCACCTTTCCTGAGGCTTTACTCCCCATGTTAATCACCTTTCTGTTAGCTAACGAAATGCTCGAGGCAATGAACTAAAAAGGAAGAGAGGTTTGTTGTGTCTCACGGGTTCAGAGTTCTCTGTGGTGGCACAGCCTGCCGCTTTGGCCTGTGGTGGCCCCTACATCACGGCAGGCACACATGGCAGAGGAGGCCTGCTCCTGCCGTGGAGGCCAAGACGTGAAGCACAGAAGAGGGACAGGGAGGGGTCCCAGTAGTCCCTTCATGGGCATCCCCCAGTGACCTCACCTCCTCCATGAGGCCCCGGCCACCTCCCGGAGCACCACAGGCTGGAGATGAAGGGGACTTGGCCACACCACAGCACCCCAGGCCCAGGGCCAAGTCAAGAGCTCCCAGAGAGTCATCCTAATTCCAGAGTCCAGCCCCGCTGCCCTGCACTGGCTGTCCACCACAGGGCCCGGTACTCGGCACTGGTAGAGCCAGAGGAAGCATGTGCCCGCCCCCAAGCGCACAACAGCAGGGGAGACAAGACGAGCAGGGCTTGCAGGGTGTGGGGCATCTTATGGTCAAAGTTGTCTAGGCCCAAATCACAAAAGACATGGCAGGAAAGGGAAGAAGCTGTTCCAGGGCAGGAGTGGTGACTGAATTGAGCAGAACGACAGGGACACTGGTACACATCGCGTGTGTCGGCAGAGGGAGCAACGGGCATGCAGCCCTGGGCCGTGGGGCTGTGATTCCCTCCCAGCGCTGCTGGGCTGAGGGCCAGAGCTGGGAGGATCTGGGGAGGATTCCTTGCCCCTCCCCTTGCTGTCTCTGGGCTGCGCCAGCTGGGAGTCAAGATGGCAGATGAGCCTGCGGTGGGAGGAGGAGCAAGCCAGACACCAAAGTTTCCACCTAATTGTGTGACCTTTTCCCAGGCAGGGTTCCTTCAGGGCCAAGTGCACCGCACTGCTTGGGATTAATTTCAAAGAGAAATGGGTCAGGGAAAATTGGAAATTTTTACAGAAAACACTTCAGGATTGGAGCTGGCTGAAGGTGTCTGCCTTCCTGCCGAGAATTCTGAGAAGAAATGGGGCCTGTGATCAGGGGTCTCTGGCTGGTACAGATGCATAGAGTGGACTCTGCAGCCCGTCTCTGAGCCAGGACTGTCCTCACTCTGCTCCCAACATCACCCTCTACAGCCCCAGCACAGTGGCTATGTCAGTACTGATGCTGGAACAGCCCAGCTCCTGCCACCCAGCCTCTGCCCCAGGACCACCACGCTCTCGCTTTGTCCCCCACCACACAGGAAGCCTTCTGTGGTGAGGGGAGCCCACCCAGTCTTGAGGCACATCTTGAGCCAGCCAGCAGGTCCTGCTCCAGCAGGTGGGGCCAACAAACGCCAGGTGTGCACAGTTGCCCCAAGACAGCGCCCTCCTCCTGGCGCTCATGAAGGTCCAGGCACACCTGTGACAGGCCTCGGCCTCACTCTCCAGCTGTGCGCTGTCCAGAAGCCAGGCATGATTACCACGCACCACCAGAAGAGCTCATCGGGCTCCTTCACAACACAGATCCCAGCAAAAGAATGAAAAGCATCCCTCTGTTATGTCTGTGGAAGAGACCACAGCCAAGAAGGGGCGGGGAGGGCCAGGAACAAAGTCAGTGCCCGGCACCTCAGGCCTGCAGCAAGCAGCAGGCGCTGGCCCCACACGTGGTGAGGGTTAGCATGGCCAGCCCCAACAGTGCCTGGAACGCTGCACCCACTTAAAAACAGGGAAGCTGAGTCAGGGAGGGCTTGGGTATGCGCCCTAGGTTCCACGGCCAGCAGTGGAACAGCCAGGTGGGCTCAAGCCACACACACTCCAGCCCTACTCCCAAGTGTCAGCCCTGCGCAGCTGCAGAAGTGCCTCTGGGAAGCAGGCTTCTGGAGATGGGCTTCCTGCAGCGTGGCTGGACAGCAGCAAGTGGGAGCCAGATGGCCACCGCCGGCTCCCAAGGCCTCCAGCCACTCAGGACACTCTGCGGCGGCTGCCTCCACCCAATGCAGGTCCACAGGCAGAGCTGTGGGGGCAGGACTGGCGGGACAGGCTCACCCAGACTGGACGCAGGTGAGGGAAGCCGTGAGCACTGGTCAGGGGACAAACCACTCACTGGCAGCAGCACATACAGAGGGACACCCCACTCCACCCATAGGCTCCTCCCGAGCCAGCTCCTAGCTGCCGGCCCCAGGCCAGGCCGCAGACCCCGCACTCGCCGTGGCTGAGTGTTCCGCCCAAGTCTGACCCCAGACAACTCTGTGCCTCTGAGAAACGGCAGCCTCGGCTTTCCCAGTGCCAGCCCCGCCCACCCTTCCCGGCGTGCGGCCACGTCACCACCCTGGCATCTCCCTCCCACAGCCATCCCAAGGGCCCGCCCCACAGGATGGGAGCACTGTGGCCCCTGCCAAGGGTGTGCTCAGCTGGGAGACACGCCTCCCGGCGCCCTGCCAGCCAGCTCAAGTCTCCCAACCAGCACTTCCCAGGCTTTCCTCCAGGCCAGGCTGCAGGCACACCATGGCAGCAGGCCCGAAGGGCAACTTAGCAAGCACAGAGCCAGCCCAGGGGCCAGAGCTGAGGGTCACGAGGTGAGGTGAGGACAGCAGCGTCTGGGCTGGAGACACAGACATCGCAGCACAGAGACACCAGCCAGACCCAATGGCGGCTCTGTGCTCCGTGTGCCCTGCCCCAGGACCCAGGCTTGTCACTGAGCTAGGGCTGAGCTAGTCGCTATCAGCCATGACCCCGGGGAGGTCCACGCCCCACACCCCAGAACCCACAAATAGGCAAAGGGAACAGCAGACAGGACTCAATCCGGGACTCTGAAGCAGAGGGACCATCCTGGTTACCCTTGGCCACAAAAGCAACCTGAAATGTCCCTAGGAGGGGAGGAAGAAGAGCCCGTGTCACCCTAGGGAAAGATGGAAAGAGTGCAGCTGTGAGCCCAGGGCGCTGGCTGCCTCCGGGAGCTGGAATGGCCAGGAGCAGGATTCCCCCGGGAGGCAGCAGCCCAGTGTGCTTCTGAAGAGTCCCAGCTCCAGAATGGTGGAGACAAACCATGCTGTTTGAAGCTGCTGTGGGTGGCAACCGGTCACCATAGCCACAGGAAGCCACGGTGCAATGGCTGCGTGGCCATGCCTTCCAGCCCCAGCCTCTTGAGTTTTCTCCCAGCCTCCTCTGGCTGGCCTGCCCCCTCAAGCCCCCAGTTCACTGCATCACTGAGGCCCAGTACTGCCTCCTCCAAGCAGAGCCCTAGTGCTTCCTTCCTGCCGCCACTCAGGACGGGGCTCTTCTCCCCACTGCCTTCCACCTCCTGTAGCCAGAGCGGGCTGGCCAGAGCACAGCACTCTCATTCAGGTCCCTGTGAGAGCTGCCCGCTGTCCGCAGAACACTGTCCAGGGCCCGGGTCATTTGAGGCTGCAGCCTCCACACAGCTGAGGCATGAGCCCTGCCCTGCCCTGCCCTCAGTGCTCCGCCCTGCATGTCCACGGTGAGCTCCCCCCCCCCCCGCCAAGCCTGGAAAACTCCTATTGGGCTCAGGCACAGCAGCAGGACCCAGCACAGGCCGGGGGGGTTGGCTCCTGGCCCAGCTCGCCGGGAAGGGCTGGCTGCAGCCGCTGGGCTGAAGCTCTGTAGCGGCACCAGCCAGCTGCCCCGGCCACATGGAGCAGCCGCTCGGCCCAGCACCTGGGATCTGATCATGTCCCCGGCAGGCCACGCTTGGCAGTGGCAGGGCGGAGGCTCCTGCGGCGGCGTGCCTGCTCTGCCCATCAGGGAGGGCACCGCAGCCTGACAGCAGCGGGCAAAGGCTTGGCACCAGGGCCTGAGGGTGCAGCAGGCACAGGGCTGATGTCTCTTGCTCGGGCAGGGCAGTGTGCTTGGCGGGGCTCCAGGGCACAGCAGCCTGGGCACGGGGAGCCCCTGCTCCTCCTCAGTCCCCGGAGGGCAGCCCCAGAGAAGGGTAGAGGATGCCGCTGCCTCTGCATCTCAGCAGGGCCAGCGGGGCTGTGTGCTTCACCTGGTCCAGATGGTGCTTTCCAGAAATTTGAAGCCACACTTTAAAACCAGGAAGGCACACATAAAAATTATGATATCTGAATTCTCCTGGTGGTAGCCTGCCCACATCCACCCTTCCACCGGGCCAAGGCCGGGTGCCCGGGGGCTGTCCCTTCTGAGGGGCCTCGGTTCTGCCCGTGTGCACCGTGAGCCAGGGGCCAGGGACCGTGTGCAGCCTCACCAATGCTGCTGTTTTCATTTTCACATAAATTTTGGCTACAGAAATGTCTGCCACCCATGTCTATACCAAGATGAGGGAAATAAAGCCAGAGCAAGGGGCAGAGCAATTAGTTTTTCTTTTCTGTGCTGTCAGCCTTACTGGTATTGAGGACCACGTCCTGCAGTTCTTATGGTTTTTTTGTACTAGAAATTGAACCCCAGGCCTCATACTTGCCAGGCAGGTGCTGTGCTACTGAGCTACATCCCAGCCCACAGCTCTCACCTTGGGATGATAAGGCCTCCTGCAGACTGGGCATCTAACTTGACAGAACTTCGACCAGCCCCTTGAAGGTAGACAAGCAGACCAGAAGGCCAGCAGCGGGCCAGCTTCTCCAAGACGTGGTCTGGCGCCCAGCCCAGCCACAGCCTAGCTCACCCTTCCTGAGCACAGGGAAGGCCTGGCTGAGGCTGGAGCTGGCTGCTCCCCTCAGGTGCCACAGACCTGGGCACCATCTGCCAGGTAGCAGCCTCCCAGGAGGGGCCGCTACAGATCCCACCTTGGTTCCTGCGCCCTGTGCTTGGCACTCTCCATAGGAAACAAGGACTTGGCAGCAATAACTGGAGTAAGAGCCCTGAGGTGGACTTCCTGGGTTCACGCCCGGAGCTGCAACCTAGGGGCCCACACGTGCCACTGGGACACCAGCAGCTGTTGGTCCTTCATAGCGGCAGCAACGACCAGATGGCCTCATCTTGGACTCTCAGTCTCTAAAGCTATGAACAAAATAAAGATCTTCTCTTTACAAAAAGTCAGGGAGCCTTTCTCAGGAGACTCAGCACAGCGCGCCCAGGGCACTGCTGTCACAGACTCCCTTCAGGGCAGTGAGCTACAACGTGAGAGTGTCATTGGGCTCGTGATTCCCATGGCTGAGGGCCCACACAGCATGGCACCCGCATCCTAGTGAGGGCCCCTTGGTGAGTCACATGTGGTGGTGGCAGCAAGGGCAGAAACAGTGCTAGAGACCCACACGGGCACACCTACCCTTATCATCACCTGCTCTTACAAGAACCGACTCACTCCTGTGTGTCCCACCAGCTCCAGGAAATCACTATGGATCCACTCATGGGGCAGAGCCCAGGACCCGGGCACTGTCCACCTTCACACCTCCTCAAGGTTCCACCGCTGTGGACACCGCCCCCTGGGAATCAGCTCTGGCACAGAACCTCTGGGGATACTGAGCACAGCACCTGCCCCTTCCACACACACATGCATGCACACACATGCACACACACACATGCACGCACCCTCTGCTCTGAGGCCCCAGGGCTTTGTGCCCAGCGACCCAGGTCCTCCTCTATGCTGGGCCACAGTACATGGCTTTTGTGCACCTCCAGTATACCACTCTGGCCCTGATGGCCGAGGCCAATGGCAAGATGAGCTATCCAAGGGCCCTGGACCCTTAGACCAGCTCTAGCATAACTGGGTCTGGACCCATCCAGCCGGGGAGTGAGCTGAGCTCAGCTCTGGCCATGCAGTGACAGGTAGGCACATCCAAGGAAAACAGGATCTCCACAAACCCAGCTCCCTCATACAGGCCTGGCTGACCCTGGGAAGGAAAGATAAAGAAAGGGTTCTGAGCTCCAGACCCTAAGCCTGTGGCCAGCATCCATGGCCCAAGGCCTATACCCACACCCACAGCCTGGACTACAGGCTGCAGGTCCACCTCCCTGACGTGGCTCATGACCAGCCATGCCACCACACCCTCCAGCCTCACCCCGACCTGACCAGCTGGTCTCACGCAGACTTTTCCAAGGCCAGCAGTTTCTGAGCTGAAATTCCTTTCCCGTGTTCTCAGTTCCAAGTTTTCATTAAACATAGGTGGGCCAGGGTTGTGAGCTAGAGGGAGGATCCACCAGAAAATGCCAAATACCAGTGGAAGTCCAGAAAACAGTCAGGCCAACAAGGCCACAGGACAGGGCTGCCACGCTCAGGAAGGTAAGAGCCCTGAGGAATTTGGGGTCAGAGACTTGGCCACAGGTACCCAGCCAGCCCCACAGTGTAGAGGCTCCAACTCATACTGCCTGAACTTCTAGAACTTTCCAGCAGAGGCCAGCCCAAGAGGACCAGGCCTGAAGCACAACATGGCCAGGCCCCAAGCTGCCTAAGAGGCAGGCATTCTAACCTCATCCAATGCTGTGAGAAAGGAGAGCTCAAAGCCCAGGCCAGGACTTGGCCTGTCCACATTGCCCTATTGTCCACCATAGTTACCACACATGAGCGTACGCGAGCAAGCACATGCACACACACACATGCACACACACGCACACACATGCACGCACGTGCACACACACAAAGCCCAAGTTGGGGGGGAGGCAGGTGGCGCTGAGGCCAAAGCTGGAGAAGGCCAAGCAGGTAGCACCCAGCAGCCCAGCTATTGGCAACCACGGAAGACAAGGACTCATTATCAGGCAAGGAGGGGCCGCCAGAGATATTGATCGGTTCCACAGCATGCTGGGCTTCCTGATGGAACAATTCCTTTGCAAAGGTATCTAACACAGCTTCTTGAAATGAGAACAGGGCCCTGCCAGGCTGCACCCAATTGATCTGTCAGCTGGGAGGCCGAAATTAATGAGCCAGGGCCGCTCTTCAGGGCTGGGCGAGGAGAGGTAAAATGCAGCAGAGGTCTCCAGAGCACTCACTTGACTGTACTCTGGCAGACATGCCTGCCCAGGCCCCGGGCCACCTGCTGGGCTGCTGCCACCCGCAGCAGCTTTCCTCAGCCAGGGGCACAGGGCCAGAAGCCAAGGGCTGAGTTCACAGCTGCCTACACGCACCACAAAAGCCAGGCTGGGCAAGGGGCCTCGACCACGTGGTCAAACCCCAGGAAAGGCAGCCTTTGCAGGGCTACAGCAGGCCCGGGCTTTGGCCTCGCTGCACCGCAGAGGCTCCCGGGAAGTTTGGGCACCTGGCGGGGCCACAGCCAGGAGCCGTCAACCAATCTCCTGCAGGCTCCCAGGCTGAAAGCTCACGTCCTTTTGAAGTTGAAAAAGACAAAACCCCACAAACATGCGGAGGCCATGCAGGCAGCTGGCAGCACCCAGGGTCTTTATGGGGCTCACCATGGGGATACAGAAGGAGTGCGCAGGTTCTCATGTGAGCTGCCAGGCCACGCTGCCACAGGGCATGCAGCACAGGGGCAACAGGAGGGCCAAGGGCAGGTCGAGAGGGAGAGCCTTGGACAGCGTTGCTTCTTTTGTGAGGAGCACGGGCTGATCAGCCCTGGGTGTGGGGGTTATTTCTTGGCCACGTGCACCCAGACAGGGGCCCCAGCCCCACGCCCCAGCACCCCACTGTGCCTGGTGGTCAGCCAGGCCACACTCTGTTCTGTTGCCCCCGCCTGCAATTGGACCCTCAGAGGGATGTCTCCACCCTCTGAGATGTGACCCTGCAAATCAGGGACCCAGACAGTGCTTCCCACGCAGCCACCAGCCACAGCAACCTTACCTGTGTCTAGGGCCTGTGGGCCCCCAAGCAGAGCAGCCTTGGGTGTGGGCGGGCGCCGGTAAACTACGTGTACTCGGCCCTGCTCAGCCTCCTTCACCACCATTCCCTTGTCCAGGGGCTCAATGAAGAACTCCTCCTCCTCCATCCGGATCAGACCAGCCTGCAGAGGCAAAATGGAGAGGTTCACACTCCCTGCACACAACAGACCAGAGAGGGGGAGCAGGGGGCCTTGGAAGAGGGCAGCGCCTTCCTCCAGAGGGACTTGTCTAGCTCTGGCTCATCCTCGGCTGGGGCCTTAGGGGGCTGCAGGGAACAGGCAGGTGTCCCTTCTCGGCTCAGGTAGCACATCCAGAGGCCGGGCCGGGGTCATCCCAGTTGTCCTAGAAGGGCTGCTGTGCTTGATACCCATCATGGCGAAGGCAGCTGCGGGCCTCTGGAGGCCTGGGAGGACATCAAGAACCAACACATATAAGCCCGAGGCCACCCCTAGCCTAGCGGCCCAAAGCTCAAGACAAGGGTATTGTAAGCAAGGTGCTGGGCCCACCCAGACACAATAAACTTGGACCAGGACCGATCCAACACTCAAAACGGTGAAATTTCATGTTTTAACAAAGCGTTGCAATGCAGTGTCCAACCAAAGAGGGCTGTCGCCTGCCACAGGGTCTGGGAAGCAAGCCATTCACTGCCTTGAACAGGCACAGGCCCTGGCTAAGTCCCCACTGGCTGTCCCTAGGCCCGCCTGACCCAAGACTACACTACAGGCAGCTGTCCTCTTGCCTCTCCCTCTGGTTTCTGTCTAGATTCAGGCTTTCTGTCCTGTGGCATGCAAAGCGCAGCTGTCACTGTCCTCTTAGTCCTTATGTGAGTCACCAGGGCACAGGCACACAGCTGACTGGCCAGGCCCTCAGCATGAGCACCCCTGCGCCCGCCCCTCACCCTAGCCCCCGGTGAGCCCTGCTCCTCCCCTCAGTACCTGGCCAGACCCTCGCAACTGCCCCCTCCACGGTGGCACACAGCACGGCCTCCCACTGGGCCGCTGCCACTCCTGCTTGGTGTGCTGCCCCACGACTGCACTCTGCTTTGGGTTTTGCGCATGATCTGTGCCCCAAAGGTCTTGCGTCAGGGCCTCATGCAGCATCCAACCTGCAGGTGCCTCCCCTTTGGGTCAGGCCTTTATCACCCACCATGGGTCTCTAAAACCCTGAACTCAGACTCAGAGCCGGAAGACTCCACCTTAATGGCTTGCTTCCCAGACCCTCTCCCAAAGCGGGAAACACTGGCATTTCTGCTGCCCACCAGACACTTGGGTTGGCTGGTGGGGGGCTGGGGTTCCCTGGGCTGTGCACTCATCCTGTAGCCCCAGATGTTAGGGAATGACGCCCCCAAAATAACCCATGTGACCTCTGCCGTGCAATCATCTTGGCTGGGAGAAGGGACAGAGTGGAGGACAGGACGCCCTCTTCTCCCTGACCTCAGATTGCTGGACCCATTGCCAGCTGAGAGCCCTCAAGGACAGAGCCGAGTCTGCACTGCCATGCCAGCCTCTGCCATGAGTGGCAAGCCTGGCACGGATGCAGTTTGCCCAGCACACTCAGCCAGTAGGCACTTCGACCCCCAGCCTCAGGGATAACGTGAACTGCCCACCAGGAAGTAGCAGCCACCGCCAACAGCACGGCCTGGCAGAGACACAGAGGACACAGAACAGGTCCAGAAGTGGGAAGTCAGTGGAGGATGCTGGTTCTGTCCGACCCTCTGCAGCAGCTGGACGTGCAGTCAGAGAGAGCCGGTGCTCCAGGCGGAGGGAACCGTACCAGCGAGGGCCCAGAGGCAGGCCTGGCCAGGGGGAAGAGCTGACTACAGGGTGCCAGAGCACTGAGGGCAGGTGAGGAGCAGCACATCAGACAGTGGATATCTAGGATGAGGACATGGGCAGTTGGGGGGCCTGGGGCACCCTGGGCTGATTGCTGGGGGACAGCCTGGAGGCATGCATGGCACCTGCAGCTGAAGGGCAGGCACCAGGACAGGCCTAGGGGGACCATACAAGAGAACAGAATGCAGGTCAGGATGTGAGGGCACATCTGACTCAGGGCTGCCAGGTCTGTGGCTGCTAAGAAACAGCCCCTAGATTTTCCAGGTCCTCACGCTGCCCCGTGCACAGCAGCCTGTGCAGTTCAGAGGGCCTCTGCAGGTACAGCCATGTCCAGGGCTCTGCAGCTACCTGTCCTGGACGACCAGGGTGGCCCTAGATGCAATCACATATCCACTCTCCTGCAAGATGAAGGCAGGGGCACATGAGGAGGAGGAGGCAATGTGATCACAGGGACAGAGACCAGAATGATGCAGCCACAAGCCAAGGGACACTGGCAACCACAAAAGCTGAAGAAGCCTGCAGTGTCTTCTCCGGAGGAGTCCCTGAGGGAGCTGGCCCTGAAGATGCCTTGATTTCAGCCAGGCTGTGCTGATTAGAAACTAGCAGAGAATAAATGTTCCTTTGAGCAGTTTGTTACAGCAGCCACAGGAAACAAATACAGTGTCCCACG